>JANPWT010000245.1:10675558-10697348 GCA_024678245.1 Erythroxylum densum
TAGCCCAATCTGCATCCATGAAACCTTCTATGCTTCTTTTCTCATTTTTCCGAAACATTAATCCTCTACTGAGACTACCTTTGAAATATCTCAGAATATGGTTGACTGCCTCTAAATGTCTTTTGAGTTGGAGAGTGCATAAATTGGCTAACAATACTCACAGAATAAGCAATATCTGTTCTGGTTAGTGACAAATAGATAAGTTTTCCTACTAACTTTTGGTATCTTCCTTTGTCAACAGGAGGATCTTCATTTTTCTTGATTTTCCAGTTTCTCTCCAGTGGAGTTCCCATAGGTTTGCAACCCATCTTTCCTGTTTCCTCCAGTAAATCAAGAATGTATTTTCGTTGAGATATGAAAATACCTTCCTTACTTCTAGCAATCTCCATTCCAAGAAAGTGTCTTAATGCTCCAATGTCTTTTACACTAAATTCCAGCCTCAATTTTTGTTTAAGATCATTGATCTCACTAGTGTCATTGCCTGTGATTATAATATCGTCAACATACACAATCAAGATGGATTTCTTTTCATTTTTTCCACACTTCACAAACATAATGTGATCAGCTTGTCCCTGTTTGTATCCAAACCTACAAAGAGTGTCACTGAATCTCTTAAACCATGCCCGTAGAGACTGTTTGAGGCCATATAAAGATTTTTTCACTTTGTAAACTCTTCCCCTTCTTCGATTTCAAAACTTGGAGGTATCCTCATATATATTTCCTCATCTAATGTACTATTTAGGAAGGCATTTTTAATGTCGAGCTGATGGAGTTCCCAATCAAAATTTGCAGCCAATAATAGAAGGACTCTAATTGTGTTCAACTTCACAGCTAAAGCAAATGTCTCCTCATAATGTATTCCATAAGTTTGTGTAAAGCCTTGAGCCACTAATCTAGTATTATACCTTTCAATCTCTCCATCTGCCCTATACTTCACGATGAACACCCACTTGCTACCGACCACCTTTTTCCCTTCGGGGAGATCCACAATCTTCCATGCTTTATTATCAAGTAAAGCTTTAATTTCTTCAAGTACAGCTTCCTTCCACTTAGATTCTTGGAATGCATCATGTACATTTCTTGGAATTCTTATATTGTCAAGCTTAATAGTGAAAGCTTTAAACTTTGAAGATAACTTTGAGTAAGTCAAATAATCTGAAATAGGATATTTAGTACATGATCTTACCCCCTTTTGTAGTGCAACTGGCACATCTAAGTCACTTGCCATAGTCTCTCTAGGAGCCAATTCCTAGTCCAATGATTGGCCTTGTTGAGGAGCTTTAGGCCTTCGAGAATACACTAAGGTTGGTTTTTTGAGAATTAGTTCTCCCACTGAATTGGACTAGACAGTTTCAAGTTCAATGGTAGGTGTTTGCAGGTTTTGTGGGAAGGTTTGTGAGATAGGAAGTGAAATGCTTGGGGTGCCAATAAATCTATTCGTTGGATGTCTCCCTCTGAAGAGAGGTATTGGTGCAGTATGGTTGTTTTTCAAAAAAAGGAACATCATATGAAACAAAGAATTTGTTTGTAGAAGGTGAGAAACACTTATAAACCTTTTGCGTGGGAGAGTACCCAACAAACACACATTTAATAGCTCGTGGGTCAAGATTGCTTCTATTGGGGATTGTCGTGTACGAAAACAGTACACCGAAAGACTTTAGGAGGAAGAGAATTAAGGAGCTTAATGTGAGGCAATTGTTCTAGAAGAACACACAATGGTCGGAATTTAAACAGTTTTCGAACGAAAATGATTTATCAAGTATGAGGCAGTTAGAATGGCTTCTCCAAATTCAGTATCATAGATCGGGCTACCTCTAAAAGATGACGATTCTTTCTCTCCGCTATCCCATTTTGTTGTGGGGTATAAGCACAAGAGCTCTGGTGAATGATCCCATTCCCATTAAGATATTGAATAAAATCAGTTGAAACATATTCTCTCCCATTGTCTGTACGCACTACTTGAATAAAGGTTGAATAGATGTCTGGAATACATTTTGTTTGTGGAACTGTTTAAAGATATGATAGGCTTCAAATTTGTCTTTCATTAGATATACCCAACAAACCCTTGTATGATCATCAATGAAACTAATACACCAACGAGTTCCAGTTAGACTTGTAACTCTAGCGAGACACCATATATCACTATGAATTAAATGGAAAGGTTTTGAGGGCATATATGATTGTATGGGATAAGTATTTTTGCTTTGTTTTGCAAGGACACATTACTCACAATAAAAAAAAATCTGTCTCTATTGATGAAAAGGTTTGGATATAAGATTTTCAAATATGAGAAATTGGCATGACCAAGGCGTTGATGCGATAACATAACATCAGAATTTGATATAACTGAAAGGGAAATCCTATGTGGTGATTTGGATTCAGTAGGAATACTCTTTCCTAAAAAGTAGTAAACTCCATCCTTCTCCTTAGCACTGCCAATCATCTTCCCCAAACACCGGTCCTAAAATTCACCATGAGATGGAAAGAACGTCACAATATAGTCCATGTCCTTGGTTAATTGACTGACAGATAGTAGATTATAAGTTAACTTAGGCACATAGAGAACAGTATTTAATATCATTTTTGGCAAACAAACTCTCCCTTGACCAATAGCTGGTGACCTTTTTCCATCTGCGACCCAGACCATAATTTTCTAGTTACATTGCTCATTTTTTCAAAGACATTCAAAGACCCAGTCATGTGGTTTGATGCACCTGTGTCCACAATCCAAAGATTTTGACTTAGAGACTTTGATAATAATGATTGACATAGGTTACCTTTATGCCCTAGTGTTGCAGTAAGAGGTTTGTTGGTCATGCGAGTCTTTCTCAGTTGTGATTTTTCTCTAATTCAAGAGTTGATGGAGTAGTTCAATCTGCTGGGGGGACAGGTTTAGCCCTATGGATTTGCTGATATCGGATTCTGCTACATGTACTGCTCCATGTTTTTGTTGAACTCTTTGGCTTTTAGGTTTCCAATCTGGTGGTTTCCTATGTAATTTCCAGCAAGTCTCACGGGTGTGGTAAGGCTTATCACAGTGGTCACACACTGCTTGTTCTTGGTTTCTTGGTCTCGGTTTTGGTAAGTAGACTCCTTTTGAGAGTTTGCCACTAAAGTTGAGGCTTGAGAGGTTTGTTCAGAAGTGTATGAGGTAAGCATGACCTTTTTCTTACTCTCTTCCCTACGAACCTCAGCAAACGTTTCTTGGATTGATGGCAATGGTTTTAAACCGAGTAACCTTCCTCATACTTCATTAAGTCCAACATTAAGTCCCTACAAGAAATCAAAAACTCTCTCCTTCTCCAATATTTTTTCATACTTCTCAACATCAGCACAACAGTCCCAATTTATTGCATCAAATAGATCCATCTCCTACCATAATTCAGTAAGAAAGTTATAATACTCGGCAACTGACATATTACCTTGTTGAGTATTTCTGATTTTTGATCTGATTTCAAAGCACTGAGAAGTGTTTTCCAAATCAGAATATATTTCTTGCACAGCCTCCCCGATTTCTCTTGCAGTTTTGCAAAATAGGTAGGTTCTTCCTATTCTTGGCTCCATTAAATTTATCAGCCACGCCATGACAATAGAATTCTCAGCTTCCCAAGCATCGTAAGTGACTGCTGTTTCGTGTAGTTGAGGAATTGCCCCTGTTAGATATCCAGCTTTGCCTCTTCCTTTGATTACGAGCATGACTGATTGAGACCATTCTCGAAAATTCATTCCATTTAATCTATGTTGCGTGATTTGCAACAAAAGATTATCAATAGAAGGAGATGGAGTTTGGGCTGAAGGTATTTCGTAACTGGGTGTTTGGGATGAGGTTTGGGACTCATCAAAGGAACCAAAAGGTTGGTTGAACTCCAGCCATGATGTGGCTGGAAAAATTAGGTTACCAGAATTGGTAGCTCTGATACCATGAAACAAGAGGGTATAGAAATATTAGAAAAAAACGCACTTTATTTCTCTGATTATATGTAATTTATACATGAGTATAATCTATTCTAATACTACTAAACCACTGGATTTATCGTAGATAGTAACTTATCCTATCTATAGTATATCTTATCTTATCTACTAGAAGATAATCTCCTAAGCTAACTAAACTTATCTAAGATAATTATCCAACATTATCTATTCCTCAAAAATCTACAAAAATTTATTCAAAACAATTTGGATCCTAGCCCTTTATGGTGTACTGCATCAAGAGTTCTTGATGGAGGCGCTGTAGTTGATACTGACTGAGCTCAAGTGTGCTAACACCTTTCTTTGTTATTGACTCCTTGATTTATAACTTCTTCCAATATCATATGTAATAAGGGTGAACTGGTCATAGTTATGCTCTTTCCATATATTGCTTTTCTAAAAACTTTTATAATGAATCCCAGACTTAATTAGGATCAGGGAGATTTAGGACCAAATGCAGCAAAAAAACTGTAAGATTAACATGAAGAAAATGAGTCTTTCTCATTTCATGCAAGCAAACTTTTGCACAAGAGCAAGTTATAATGCGGGCACCGACCTCGTATCTGCATTTCAGCTTGTAGATTGCTTCTCTAAATGACGAGACAAAGCTGTTATTTATTCTAATCTGCAGAATAGACTCGCAATATAAAGAACTAGAACAACAAAGCACAAAAATTAGAAGGAATTGGATTACCAAAAGTAGAAGGATTTGGATTACCAACCTGAGCATGATGAAGATCTGGCTCAATGTGGTTCCTAAAAAATGGGAAAATGCTGTCTATAAGGGAATCCAATGAACAAGAATCCCCAATGTCGTATCGAACTTTTGAAAGAAGACTAAAATGAACTCCACCAACCTGATTATACATATAAAATAATTGATAATGCTTAAATCCCTGAGCCAAAGAAAACCTTAATTCCATAAGGATTAGAAAGTTACCACAGCAACCCGAATGTCCAACAAAGACCGCAACCTTGCATGCAGAGCATAAGTGCCATCAACTATTACCTGGGAATGAAAAGTAAGAAACTGCATAAAAGTAAGAAATAATCACAACCTAAATGCCAGTTATTGAGGCTTACTACTCCAGATGAAGTACTCTTTATTGCTTGAGAACCAACACGTCTCTTTTGTTGATAATCAAACAATGGTATCCAAGTATCTTTATGTTTTGTCAGATCCTATTTTCAACAACGCCATAAATTAAAACACAAGTTGATTGATCTGTCACGAGTCTTTACACAGTGAATAAACTATATTTTTTGAAACCAAAATAGATGTTCAAACTGAAAGTGTAACTCCTTGGAATAACAAGAGAAACAGGCAGGGTAGTTGAGCACAATCCTAAGATATGCCAAGGAGGTACATACCTCAAGATTTTGGACCAATGCATCAAAATCAATTGAATCCAATTCATTCCCATCATCAACTCCATCGCGATAGTTCTCCATTGATATAACAGTACAACCAATTACAGATGCTACCTTCTCTGCTAAGCTTTATGGATCCTCGAATAAGCAGAATCAGTCAGAAAGTAACCAAAGAAGAAAACACATATAGAACACTTCTCCTTTGTTCTCCCTAACTTCAGCTCCATCAAAAAATTAGGTAGAACTACCAAATTTTGCACGTGTAATATGTTTATGTAGACCAATATGCATTCATATAGAGTTTATAAGAGTGTGTGAGAAAGCAATTACCTTGTCTTGCCAGAACCACTAGGACCACCAATACCAACCGCAACAATACCCTGTTTTTTCTCCCTAAGTTCTTGGATGGATTTCACTAATAGGTAATATCCATGATCAAAAGACTGCACCATCAGAACACACTCACCACACCAAAAAAAAACAAAAAGAGAAAGACATTAGTTCTCTCAATAAACTCATGATGAAAAAAAGAACAATAACCAAAAAACAAATGCCTCCTCAACAAGGGTCAGAATACACTTCATGATTGCAAATTTACTTGAGCATTGCATTACTCATTCAACTGCCAAAATAAAATTCAACATTCACAACAAACCAAAAGATCAATACTCCAGTTTCACTAGTCAAACACAACTACACAATCATGAGAGAAAATTAACAGAGAAAGAAAACCAAAGAAGTTCTTTCATCCAAATTCAAGGAAATCATTTAACGAAGAAAAACACCAATTGCCTGTACAAAATTGGAGATTACCGGGAAAAAAAAAAGGAGAAGAAGAAGAAGATATACGGGCAAACCTTACAAACAAAAGCAATGAAAAAGATGAAATCTTTATGTGAGTATACAACATTAAAGAAAAGCAGGACACACCACATGAAGGGGGAGAGATTGGAGGATTGAGGAGGAGGAGGAGGAGGTGGCGGTGGAAGTGGAGGGTTGTTGCTGGAAGAAATCGCGACCACCTTCTTGGAAGACTCGCTGCACCACCTCATCTTCCATTGTTTCCCTGTCTCCGCCTGAGCCAACAACAATAATAATACTATACTACTGTTATCTCAATCAAAAACACACATCAAACCCATCTCTAGCAATCCCCAGATTAGTATGAGCTTTGCGATGTCTGAATTTCGTGTTCTCTTTCTAAAATAAGATTGGTGTTGTTATTATGTATAAATAAGGGGGTCAAGGAATCTATTGGAATAAAGAAGAAAGAGAAAGGTGGAGAGAGAGAAAGAATCTGATTTGTCTGTCTAGTGATTGTTACTAACGTAATTATAGACTTCTTCTGCAGTTCTGCTTGTGTTCTTTTTTCTTTCCATTGGGAAAATGGCTTCGGAAATGTTAGCTTTAGATCTTAGACGACCATCAAACGTTTGGGACACGACAGAAAAGGCGTCTTGAAGAGCAAATGTTAGAAGAGTAGGTGTGAAGTAAGCCCTCGGAAAAGTGAACTACACTTTGTAGCCTATCTGTGATAATAAAGAGATGGCATCATCACTTTGAGGATTGGGGTATCTTTGTGCTTGCGTAAATACATAAAAAATCCATTATTGGATGAGGTAACATACGAAGTGCTTCTCGCCTGCAGAATGAGAAGTACGAGTTGCTATGAGACCGGCGTTGGAGGAGGCAATGGCGTTGGAGTTGGATATCGTTGGGCAGACGTGGGCGTGAGCGCTTTTTGTTTACCAACTCTTTTATCATTCATGACTTCAATATTATGTACTTTCGGCTCTTACAAAAATTAGCTTACTAAAATTTTGTGATGAGGCCTTTCTCTCCCAGTTCCGATTTGAGTTTGTTTGGGATTATGTTAAGCTGTTTGATAGAAATATAGAATCGGAATTATAATGTAATCAGAAATATGTCAAATATATTGTATTAAATAACCATACACTATGATTAGAAATACAGTTATTATAATTAGCTTTTTTTCTATATATATACAAGCAATACTTTATATGAAATTCTTATATCAGTTTAGTTTAGTGAACTTGTCTCTAACAAGTATCCACACGTTTATTAAAGTATCTCCATACTTTATTCTATAAGATAAGTTACTTCTTTCAAAAGAAAAAAAAAACATAATATATATTAGTCTTTTCATTTTATTAATGTCGACATTTAATAGAGTAGCTACTAGAAACAATTTAGAGATATTATATAAATACAATATAAATTTTATAATTATGATCTCATCATAATTTTATTTATAATGACCATTTATCTTGCAGGCTTTAACTGATATATTACTCTATTAAACAAATATGTATAAGACAAATAATTTCCTTAGTTAATTATCTCATAAATGCACAATTAACAAACTGATTATAAAGCATAAGCCAACTATTTTCCATTTGTACTAAGCTAAAAACTTAACTATCTCATACTATATCTCCATATAATGATCATGCTACTAATACCTTAACTATATCAAGATTCTCTTTAGTGATTACTTAATTAAATCATACATTTTTCATCTTTAACTGTCATCTTAATTAAGATGAATTATCTAAATACATACTTGACTTGATAAAACCTTAGCTCCTTCATATTTACAATGGCTTTAATGTTCCACATGACAATATTAATGGAACAATGAAAGGAACTATATCAAGTTCATTAAAGATCTTCTTGATCTAAATAATTATTTTGACTAAATAAAAAAATTATTAGGAATGTTGGAATCTTTCAAATTAAAATAATATTATTTTAAGTAAAATATACATTAATTAAAACTTGCTTTTATTCTAGCCAAAGTTAAAGTCATAATATTAAACTCAAATATCAATCTATGCATTTAATAATGGCTATCTTTAAGGCTTCATAAGTTATCTCAAATGTCACACACCTTTAGTACATTATCTATGTAATTGGATTATAATAAGTAAGCAATTTTTATATCTAACTTTATAGATCTCTACTATTAGAATTTAAGATGTTATCTTTTCATATCCAACTGAGATTAGTTCTTAGATTATCATGTCTTTAACAATTGAAAATATAAATTGTTGTTCCTTAGGAATAGTATGTCATCTACTACTTTTATTGAAGAGTACAACTATACCCTCACTAATCTTCATACAAAAATGATAAATTCATAATCATTTACAAAAACAAACTCATTGAATTCATCACAAAAGTAAAATTTCAGCACTTTGACAACATATCAAATATATTAGATAGAGGCAATAGTTCTATTTCAATGTTTTGTTATGAGTTTTATCTAACTTTTACTATTCATCTTGATAATCATTCTCCTAAAAGTATATATTGAAGCAAATATTTTGTTTAAAGGGTCTTATAAGATACAATCCAACCTATTTGGATATCTCATAACTTTTTATTATCCAATTCAATTATAAACTTATTAGGCAATATATGATCCAATTTAGTATCACGTCCAAATTCATTAACTTTGACTCTTTTAGATTCTTACCATTCCATATCTTATATGAAATCTTGCTAATTAATTTTGATGGGACTATGAAAGCTAAGTTGGTATATTAAAATATGGCCATAGAAGAAATATATATTGCATGACATAATATTCCATATTATAAAATTCCTTCTAAAAGTAATCCATATTATTATAGAATTTAGATATGGAGATATTCACTAAGAAATATCATTCTCTATAGATAACTAGGAAAATTTTGTGTAAAACTCACCTTGTTGATCTTATTGATTTGTTTTGGCATTCTTAATATCTAATTTCTATTTAGATTTAAACACTCTAAACTTTTCAAAAAGTAAATTAGCATATTATTTAATATATATGACTATATCATATAAATTCATTAGCAAATTTGATGCAATATAAGTAACCATTCTTTTATGAATTATTATTACATCTCATACATCATATGTATAAGATTTAACAATTTAATACCATAATCATCTTTTTCCATAAAAAGTTGTTTTGGTTATCCTTCAACTAAGAAGTTTCACAAGTTTCACATGATTCATAATCAAAGGGATACATATATCCTTATATGAAACTTTATAATTCTCATTTAACCAATATGACATAAAATGATAGTCTTAATTGTCTAACTTTGTGTTCTTCTCAATTATATTAAGACATGCTTGATCCAATACATATAAACTATTTATATAAATTTAGATCAATTAATTTTACTAAAAAATATATTTCTTATCATATTATGGATAATGTGCTAATTTTAAATCTAGATTCGATATCATATACCCAAAAGTAAGAATTTAAAATATATAGATCTTTATCGTATCTAATATTGGGAACAAAAGTCATAAATTATCTTTTTCTAATGAAAATGATTGATTGTGTATGTGCTTATAAGAATTGTAAGTTTTAACCACAAGTGCATGATGTAGTTGTATCTAATAATAGCAAGTACGAGTCGATCTCACAATGACTGTAAGTAATAGTTTTAAGCCCTTTTTCTATTATCTAACCGTAAAATCATGTTGTTAAATTAATTGAAAATAAAACTAAACAAACTAAACTAAAGTTAACACAATAATAAACTAGGATAAAGAAAGTACTACAATTAGACAACATTAAATAAGTATTACATAGGTGATGAATTCCCTTAAGATATCTTAAACACTAGCTCTTTACCATGCAAATAAATTATTGATTATTGGACTATAGAAATTCCCATCTTAAGTTAATATCTTTCTAAAGACTAGTAACAACTAACCTTAGGTTTTTAAAATGAAATCTCTTTCTAATTAAGACCCCTAAGATTGTATTACTCAATTAGTGAATTTCATTATTAGATTTGGCTCCAATCCGGAGGATTTATATCCCCTTATCTCTATTTTTGTATATAACCCCTTCCAATTATAATAGATAAATTCATGCGAAAGGATTCTCATTCTCAATCGTATGAAATCAAATATTAGACTATTATTCCGGATACATTAGCTCAAGAATATAAACGCATAATTGAATTCTAATAAAGCAATCTATAAAATTGCATTGAATAAAAGACTATATTATACTATTCATTCTGACTTAGGGTTTATGACACCTAGAAACTAAATAATTTAGTTCCTAAACATAGAAAACAAATCCATCATCAAATGTTTAGAAAAAATAGAAATAAAAGAATTAATAATCTATATCCCCTTTTGTCTCTAATGAAGTCTTCTTGAAATTTGGAATAAAGGTTGCTCTCTATCAAATCTTGTGATGTAATCTTAGTACTTTCTTTTGTCCTTCTTTCATAACTACTTATTTGCTTTTTAAGTGTCTAACCTGACTCCAACCGTTTCTCCTTTCCTCTAGCCGTAATAATTTCCTTTTATAAAAAAAAAACTAGGGTTTTTGGAATATACACAATCACTTACACAGCGTGTAGGTGACCAAATATCTCAAAATATCCTCTAAATCGTGACTTTACATGATTGTAGAAGATTACATGAGCACCATACAGGGCTGCGTATGTCAACATACACAGGTGTGTATCTTCACTTAGGTATAAATAGCATCTTCAAAGCTTCACGCATTTACAATGACTTACATGATCCCTATACATGCCTGTGTATCTCAAAAGTTGCTTCAATTCTTCTATTTTTTGCCTTAATTTCACTCAAAATTTTCTCATTTTTGACTATGAAGGCAATTATTATCTAAAAATACAATCGAAGCAAAACACACTAAATATGGGTATATAAATATAGTCAATTAATCATTATCAAACATCTCCAAACTTAAGTTTTTGCTTTTCCTCAAGTAAATGATAATCCAAATTATTAACTTAAAAACATCATCCCTTATTAACATGAAGTTGTCCATCCACACCCTAAATTATCATGTCATATTACTCAAATTAACATAAATTAGATTTAAGTCCTCGTAAAACCAACCTTTATAAGTCAATATCAATAGCAATCACATAGATAATCTTTTTGAAATCAAAAGCACAAATTTTCACGTCCTTACTAAGGATTCACTCAATGCACTCAAAGTGTTTAAAGTGGGTAGTGTCGGAGCTATCAAATCAATACATAGGCATATTATTAACCACAAGCTTACAATAAAATCATATCTCCACCATTTATAAGTAAACTAGAAACAAAAATCAAAAGGTCTTATTACAAGGTATTAATGAGGCTTAGGTAAATGTATGATAGGGATAATAAAATGGGTGATAACAATTAAAGAAAATTTACATAAACAAAATTATATGAAATTTGTTCTTAACCAATGGGTCTTTTACACCATAACTCCACTAGTATAATAACTTTAACACTACTTTGATTTTGCTCGCAACATATATTAATTTTCTAAGCATTCACCATGTACCAACAATCAAAGAAATATTGGACTTTTTTTATAAAATTTTCAATATAATCAAAGTTTCAAGTGATCAAGTAAATGTAAATCCTTTAAAGTTCAAAGATAATGAAAAGTCTTTCAATAAAAAATAAGGTAAAGGCTATTAATTTGGTCATAGTCAATGAAAACGTTAGGTCTCAAAAGTGGTTACTCCTAGGGGATAACATATAATCGGATAATAATTAAGAAAATAGGCTAAAACAAAGGTTGAATCTAAATGTTTTTATCATTTCAATGTTTCTAATTTGACAAATATGGCATCAATATAGATAATAAAAGCAAGTTCTAAAATCATCCAACTATGCATGATAACACAAATTAAAGGATAAAAGAGCTTTAAATAGTGATGCATTTGTTGTTACGCTCAAAATCTCATAAAAATGCTTCGTGTATATAAATAATGTGCAATTTTTATTTAAATTAATTATCTCAATAATTACTAAAAATATGACTTTTAAAAGCAAGTTTATTCTAATTTTGATCATTTTGCATACTAATTTAATTTAATAATCAATAATAATCTAAAGTAGTTTAGATAGATTTTAACTAAATTGAGGTATCAATTGATAAGAATTAATAAGAAAGATTACTATAGGCTTAAAATTTTTGAAATTCCTTCCTTACACTTAAAATTGTACATTTATCTCTAACGTGTACGATAGAAGCATAGATAAATAAACTATCAACAAAAGCACGAAAAGTGAGAAAGATAAGAATTGTACTTCCCTGAATAATAAGATTTATAAAGTTTTGAATACGGTGAAGCATTCATCTGGTACTATGTACAACCATCCTTATTAAATACAAATAAAAAGAGATAAAATAAAATAAAATAAAATTGCACTATTAATGTTCAAAAAACAAATAAAATAAGAAAAATACACAACATAATAAAAGAATGAAAAGAAAAATCAAAATATACATCCAGACTCTGTGTATCAGTCAATCTCTCGATGAGTCTAGTATATCAGTCGTTGGAGGGTCTTCGGGTCTTAGAGCCTCATACTACTGCAAAGCCGAAGATGATGCAGCTGCTCCAGATGGTGGAGGTTGTATGGATATCTCAAGATGCCCCACCATTTACACTAAAATGTCCTCCATCCACCTATCACGGGCCTCTCGTCTCTCCATCCACTATGTCAGCACATGCTGGGTGATTTTACACTAACCTGCTCCTACGTTGTTTCGTTTATCTGGGATGGCGGAGTGCCCTGTCTCGATGGCTACTATGCTATATTAAAGTGCTCAATTGCCTGCTCGTCCGAAAGCCCAATTAGTTGATATATATCTCATGTTGGTCTCTACTTCTTGTGTACCATAAGCATATTCTTCATGTTATCCAAATTGAGACTATGGTATCGAGTAGTAGCCTCTCGAAGTCTTCCATCCTCCTTGCTAATCATGTCATATATGGACCGATGCAGATAGTCTCTATCTTCCTTTTTTCACTCTGAAACCTAAAAAATTGGGCTAAGACATGCCCCAAGTGAATCGACATTTGCTCACTTATACTCGACATTTAGTAGACATCTAAGTTATCGATGACTCTGAAGTTGTCTCCTTACCCACTCAATGTATGACTCAGAATTTCATGGATGTATTTGAGTGTGGGATGTCAAAGGGTAGATGCTTTGGATATTTTGGGTGATACTCTTCCTCCTTATTGATGGTGCATCAGACATCTCGAGGAAATATCCCATACAAAAAGTCTAACCACAGGGCTACGTACTCTTGTGCCCCCACAAACTCCTGGTTATAAAGACCTATCATCATAGAGAAGGTTGTGTAACTCATCCTGATAATCTCTCCTAGCATCCTGAATTGGATCGTACTTGTTCGGTTCCTATTATAATGGCCTTTTTCTATTAAGAATGTGGACAACACCTCGAGTGTAAATCCCCAATACGACAGCTCCACGATCTTGAAGAGACAAGACGATGCTCCAATATTGATCAAGTCCCAAACCTACTGGGACAAACTGATATGCTTCAATGCCTCTCAATTAATACATCTTCTCCTTGACTTTGATATTGCTCCTCGTGGGTTTTGGCATTAAAGTGCAACAGTATGTGTTGCTCTGGTGGATGTACTACATTTTCTCAATCTTATGGTTAACATGCTTCACTCGGGTCTCTATGTTTTCCTTGGTACCTCCTTTGATCTTCATTGTCTTTTCATTGTCCCTAAACTTATATTAAGTGTGAGAAAATAACATATACAAATACTAGCAAGAACTTTTCCTCACACTTGGCTCGTATGCTACAAAATTGTAGAATTGTGAAAACATATAATTAAAACAAAATTAAACACATAATAAAACCAAAAATAAATATAAAAAATACAAATGAATTAAAATAATTAGAAAATTAAACAAATAGCCAAATTAATAACTAAATTAAAATTAAAAGAATTGCAATTAACAAATAAAACTAATCTATTAATGCAATTACAAATTTAAACCTAAAAATGAAAGTAAAGTACCTAATCTAATAATTGCCCACCATTGACAAAATTAAACTTCTAATTCATTCAAAATTTAAAATTGAAATGAAATCAAACTAGAAAAATACGTCGATTGACTAGAAAACAAATTAATCCTAATTATATAAAAATCATCACATTTCAACATTTAGTGAGCGAAATCGCATACTCAATTCTCATGCAATTCATGAAATTCAACCAATAATTGATATGAAAAAGGATAAAATTCAATTTTTAAACCAAAATCAAGCATATAATCAATGTAAATCACACTAAAATTTGATAAACCCTAACCTAGCGTATTGGGGTGAAAATCCTTAAAATTAGCAAAATACCTAAAAATTCAAGCATAAATCAAGTGAAATAAATGAAAGAACTTACTTGGATATCACAATTTAAGCAGAAAATGAAAAGGAATGGGGTTTTAAAAAACTAATATCGAATTACATGTTCAATTACATAGTGATGTGATTGACCGTGTAAGTTACAAATGTGTCAATTTTGAAGGGACACGGGCATGTGAGTTTTCATGAACTTACATGGTTAGATAGATAATTGTGTAACTAATTATGTAACTCATACACGGGCGTATCCCTAGACCATATAAGTCTTTGTGAATGTGTGAACATGTTTAAATAAAATTGTGTATGCACGGGAGTGTATATGATCATGTATACCATAAAAATTCTTTAAAACCTTGAAAAATGTTCACCCAAAGTCACAAAATTAAACACACATACCATAACATGAAAATTTTGCTCAATCAAATGAGAGTGCTTTATATATCCTAACATAAAAACACCAAAACAATCAACAAAATCCTATAATAACACTAAAATGGAAACAAAATAAAATGATAATAAAAATGAAACCTATCTTAATTTTTGGGTTGTCTCCTAAGTAACGCTTGTTTAACATCGTTAACGCTCGATATACCCTTCATATTTACCATCAACATTAGTCTATACTTAGCGACTTGCTTCCACCCTTTTCTCTACATAGCAATTTAGTAACCTATGAATTAGCTACATGTTGTAAGATAATAATAAAGACACAATGTATCAAATTTGTGAATCCAATTGACTCCATTAATGCCTTTTTTGATAACAAATTGTTAATAATAAAGAATAACAAAATGCCCTGAGTCTTTAGTTAACTCAAACAATTTGTCTTGTAGGAAGTAGAAACCATTCGTACTTAAGATGACTACCAATAATTTATCAATAGTTTCCTTATTTGGCTCCTCCGTTTTTTCTTCCTCAATCACTTTTGCCCACTCTTCTACTTTCTCTTCTTGGACAAAGGCTTCCTATTCTTTTTCAACCTTTATTTTCTTTGTCATTTGTTCTTCTTTCTCTTCTAAAACATTATTTACCTCCTTGTCTTCTTCAACTATCTTCTCTGTCATTTCTTTTACTATCTCTTCTTAAATTGCAGCTTCGTTCAAGAAATTGATCTTTATCTCCTTTTCACTCTGAGGCATTAATAAGCTCAAATAATTTGTTGTATTAAGCTCAATATATTCGGGTGAAGAAAATATCTCTTTGAATTTACAGTGACTAGCTTCATTTTGGTAAAGTTTTCCACTAATATATCTATAAGATGTTCTTCTTACTACTCTTATTGTAAATATCTAGCTAAAGCATAATTGTTCCATACATTAATATAATAGTTGCTCCACTCTAAATTATCTGTATTCTCATATGGTGTACTATAAGGTTAGTTTCACATGTAATGTGGATTCCCCCACTTATAGTTTGGTGTCCGACATTCATGATTGTAAAGGTTAGCCCCTATAAATGTCACAACACGTCATGGATATCGATTGAGCTTCCAAATACATGTCATTATACCTTTCATTTGAAGTTTGTGATGTTGCCATATGTGATGATATATTATAATTCGTTTGAGAATATTGTCCTCTCCATCCTTGAATTGTGTTTTGTAGCTATGATGATGAATCTTAAATCCTAATAATAAGCCACAAGCACAAAGTCAAAATTGAGAAGTTTCAAAAGATAAATAAATAGACAAATAAATGCAAATAAATAAAAAATAAAAAATAAAAATAAAGGTTAGATTAATAAAAGCTATACTTTTTTTCATATTATAGTCCCCGAAACAATGCCAAAAATTTTATTAATTATGTATGTGCTTATAAGAATTATAAGTTTTAACCACAAGTACATGGTATAGCTGTAGCTAACACTGGCAAATAGGGACCGATCCCACGAGGACTGTAAGTACTAATATTAACCCTTTTTATTATCTAATCGTCAAATCAGGTTGTGAATTTAATTGAAAATTAATGAACTAGAATGAAGAACGTACTACGATTAGATGATATCAAATAAGTAGTACCTAGGTGATGAATCTACCTAAAGTATCTTAAAGACTAACCTTTTATCATACAATTAAATTATTGATTATTGGACCATTTCAATTCCTATCTTATGTTAATATCTTTTCTCAAGACTATTAATAATTAACGTTTGATTGATTAAATGAAATCTCATTCTAATTAAAACCCATAAGATTGCATTACTCGATTCGTGAATTAGATTTGATCCTAATCTAGAGGATTTATGTCAACTTATCTCTAGGTTTGCACGCAACTTTTTTCAACTATGGTAGATCTATTAACATGAACGTATTTCTCAATCTCAATCATAAGAAATCAAACATTGGAATAATATTCAAGATATATTAGTTCAAAAATATAAACGTATAATTGAATCGCAATAAACCCATCAACAAAATTGAATTAAATAAAAGATTATATCATACTATTAACTTAGGGTTCATCGCACTTAGGCACTAAATAATTAAGTTCCTAAACATGGAAAAAAACCATCATCAAATATTTAGAAGAACAAATAGAAATAAAAGAATTGATTTTCTATATCCCCTTTTATCTCTAATAAAGTCTTCTTGAAATTTGGATTAAAGGTTGCTCTCTATCGAATCTGGTGACATAATCTTAGTACTTTCTTTCTTCCTTCATTCAAAATTATTTTTTCTTTCCTTTTCTAGTGTCTATCCCAACTTCAACCTCTTCTCCTGTGCCCTCGCATTCATAATTTCCTTTTATAACAAAAACTAGGGTTTCTAAAATATACAAGGTCACTTACATAGTTATGTATGTGACTGTGTATCTCCAAATATCCTCTAAATCATGACTTTATATGGTCACAGAAGCTTACATAGGCAATATACATAGTCGCATATATCAACATACATATGTGTATAGCTTGATACGAGCATAAACAACATCTTTGAAGCTTCACATGTTTACAATGACTTACGTGGTGCCTATACACGACCATGTGTAAATATACCTTTCATCTCTACTTTTTGCAACTATTTGCAATACGTTATTATGGTATTACCATTCATCTTACAAGTTTATTTGAAAGTCCGTGAGATATTAGTCAATTAAAAATATTATTACATTATGTCATCTATATGAAATAGACTTATCTCTTAAACTTTTTCACCAAAATCCTTGATAAAAATTATAACAGGATTATATAATAGATAAACAACTTTTCCTTCTATACTTAAGAACTCTTCTCAAACCTAATATAATCCCAAGAAATTTGATTTTTTATACTTATTATCAGTTATACTAAACAAGGGTAATTCACTACTCAGAATAATATAAATGTAAAGAAAGTAAGTAGTTGGTTAAATTCCATACAACCAAATAAGATTAGAAGTTTAATTATATATTTTGTTACTTCTACTGCTTTATTCAAAATAATATTCCTCACTATTATTCTAAAAGGATTATTTTAATTTCTGTAATGGGCTAGGATCCTATTCAAATTTAGTTGATCTTAAGTTTGCTAAAAAAATCAACTAAACTTAAATTAGGTAGATAACATTTGTATAAATCACATCTTATGTGACTTCTAGATTTGTTAAGTAATAACTTCTTCCCAAAATATATCTTATATGTTTTTCCTAAACCTAATTCTAAATTCATATGATTTTAGGTTGTTGATCCAAAGCATAAAATTTAGTTAAGTAGGACATATTATTATAAAATGAAATATATTTGGTTAAACTGAACTTGAGTTTGTTTAACAAGCCTAACATTTCATAGAACTATGATGTTTTAAGCTCTTTTAATGACAAATTTAAATTGTAAATGGTCTCATCAATTGTGCAAATTAGATCAATTGTATGGCAGGCGTGATACATATCCCTACATCTGTATCGTACCTGCCATGATCTTAGCACGTATGTCACAATCGTGGCCCTTGAAAATGAGGTTTTGTCATGATCATGACCTATCTACCATGATCGTGACCTATGAAATTAGTTTTTTGTCACAATCGTGCTCTCCTTCAGTCACAATCATGGCCATGTCTAGGTTGTTTCTGTCACTATGGTGACAAGCTAGTCACGATTGTGACCTGCCTCTGTACTTCCAATTCTTCTCTTTTCTTCAATTTCCTATTTCCATATACTCAAACACACATCACTTACCTTTTGAAATATAAAATTAAGATCCAAATCATGCTCAAAACCATACAAACACTTATAATATAAACAAACGTCAATAATAACATAATTCTAAGCCTATATACATGATAATCATCTAAGAAATACTCAAAAGCACACTTAAACATCTATCAAAGCATAGTATAATTTACACCTAATTAGAAGTATATCAAGAGATTTAATTGAGGCTAAATAATGGGGACATTCAAATAGAAGAAGTAGATATATCATCATTCCATAGGAGAGATGATGATCCTAATATAGTACAAGTAGATGAAGTACAAGCCAATCTTGTCATAGAAAAAGATGAAGACTATATTGAGGATGAATTATATGACAATGATGATAATTTGGCCGAATATAATAGCGATGAAGAGTCTTATCATAATGTAATTAATGATGATGATTTTCAAGATCTTGAACATGATAATTGAAGGTATAAAAGTGTTGTTTACATTGTTTGAAATGTATTGTTGATGTTTAAGTTATGTTAATGCATAGAAAAGCTTGGTAATATTTGAAGGTGATCTTTGGAGTAACAATATGAATGCCAAGATACTTAAAAGGAGGCTAATTCAATTTGTACCTTGAAATTAAGGAGACTTCTTTTTAAAGTTTTGGTATCCAACAAATGCAAACAAGTTGCTCTTAAAACAAACATGCTTCACAACTTTTGAAAATTTTATGGGGACCTAAGGATAACATTCATTAATTCCATATTGAACCTACAAAACATTAAAAAATCATCTATAAAGGGGAAATTAAAGATCTTAAGTTTCTTAACTAGATCTATTTGCATCATTAAAGATTTAGGTTGACTCACCATTGACTATCACTCCAAATAAGATGTTATATATTGTTCTAATAATTTGATGAATGTTATAAGGAGTTAAAAATTTTGGGTTTAAATGTGAGAAAACAACATAGCCTTATATATGTCAAAACCCTATATACATCAAAACCTTAAAAGCTAAAATCTTAAAAGGAAACAACAACCTAGATATATCTAACTATAACATTTAAAGATAATCAATCCCTATCTAAACACAAATATGGAATTAAAATTTTAAATAAATACAAGTCCTAAAAGAATGGGGCATCTTTGAAATAACAAAACTTAATTGTTTACTTCTAAGTTCAATGCTACTTACATTTTGTAACAACATATCTCTAACTTTTGGTTCTTGTTGATATTTGAGTTATGTTTATGCATATTATTGATGTTTGAGTTATAGATATCCAATATAACGACACCTAGTAGAAATAAAGGGAAGAAGGTGACAAGTATCGAAATTGTTCCTCCCGTATAATAACAAAATTAATTGAATCCTAGCCAACATATGGTTACATTTCTTATGGAGACATAGAATTTAAATTTTGTATTTAAGAATCTCAAAATTTGTCATGAAATTGAGAACTGGGTACAGTACATTGGTGGATGAATGTAAAGTTCGTATTCTGAATTCGAACTAAATTCTGGGTTGTTATAGGCTAAATTAGAGAAAGTTGTCTTCTCAGAAGTTGTAGGTCTTTCTTTTAACTTTCTAGTATGAAATTTTTGAACTTCTAGGCTGAAAGCTATGATCCTTGTAAAGGAAGTTGTATCTTCTACCTTTTTGCTTCTTCAGTGATGACGTCATCTCTTTCTGTGTTTCTTCTGTGATGATGTCATCTTCTTTTGTGTTTTGCCTCTTCAGTCTTTCGCTTCTTCTGTCTTTTGCTTCTTCTGCCTTTCGTTTCTTTTGTGTTTTGATTCTTCTATCTTTTGTTTCTTTTTTCTTTTGCTTCTTTTGCCTTTCGCTTCTTTTGTGTTTTGCTTCTTCTGTCTTTTGCTTCTTCTGTGTTGTGCTTCTTCTGTGTTGTGCTTCTTCTATGTTTTGCTTCTTCTGTCTTTTACATCTTATGTCTTTCGCTTCTTCTGTGTTTTGCTTCTTTTGTCTTTTGCTTCTTTTGTGTTTCGCTTCTTCTGTCTTTCGCTTCTTCTGTGTTTTGCTTCTTCTGTCTTTCACTTCTTCTATCTTTTGTTTCTTCTGCCTTTCGCTTCTTCTGTCTTTTGCTTCTTTTGCCTTTCGCTTCTTCTATGTTTTGCTTCTTCTGTCTTTTGCTTCTTCTGTCTTTTGCTTCTTCTGTCTTTCGCTTCTTCTGTCTTTTGCTTCTTCTGTGTTTTGCTTCTTCTGTATTTTGCTTCTTCTGTCTTTCGCTTCTTCTGTCTTTCGCTTCTTCTGTCTTGTGCTTCTTCTGTGTTTTGCTTCTTCTGTATTTTGCTTCTTCTGTCTTTCGCTCCTTCTGTCTTGTGCTTCTTCTGTGTTTTGCTTCTTCTGTATTTTGCTTCTTCAGTCTTTTGCTTCTTCTGTCTTTTGCTTCTTCTGTCTTTTGCTTCTTCTACCTTTCGCTTCTTCTGTACTTTGCTTCTTCTGCCTTTTGCTTCTTCTGTTTTTTGCTTCTTCTGTCTTTCACTTCTTCTGTGTTTTGCTTCTTCTATCTTTTGCTTCTTCTTTGTTTTGCTTTTTCTGTCTTTTGCTTCTTCTGTGTTTTGTTGACGTATCTTTTTCTGTGTTTTGCTCCTGCTTTTTGTTTCTTCTGTGTTTTGTTATCTTCTGTCTTTCGTTTCTTATGTGTTTTGCTATCTTCTGTCTTTTTGCACCTTCTGTCTTTTCGCTTCTTCTGTACCTATCTTCTATTCCCTTTTTGACCCTTCAAAAGATAGAATATGTCTTCAAGTTCTTCATGAAAGTCATAGATCTTGAAGTCTTCTTTCGAACTATATAAAGAACATCTTAATATGATATTTGTAAGGAAAGTTATAGCAATTTTTCCACTTCTTTTGTCTTTTTCCATTCGTCTGCTTTTTTCTTTGACTTCATCTAATCCTATCATCTGATCCATTTTGACCCTTCAGATTATAAAAATCTGACCTCTAGGTCTTCTTCAAAGTTGTAGACTTTAAATTTATCTTTGAAATCATCCTAAGATGATCTTAATCCAACATCTCTAGTGAGAGTTATGTCATTTGTCCTGAGACAAGTTCAATATAATTGAGGACCAAACCTTGATTGATTCTTCGGCTATAAT
>JANPWT010000245.1:10720823-10731969 GCA_024678245.1 Erythroxylum densum
TTTAATAAATTTTTATTTCTCAAAATATTTAACAAACCAACCACTATCAAAGGTAATGGTAATCATTCCTTCATCTTGACCAACCATCATAATTATAATGATTATATTCATTTCTATTTCTCACTATATTCATTCATATTCCCATTCTCATTATCTTCGATGAACCAAGCGTCCCTTGAGACTCATCCTTCTTATAATAGAGATATAAGTATTGTTGTTACCTGGTAACATAATATATTGGCTCACAATATCCAAATAAGAGATTTATGAGCATGAGGAATGATGAAGAGTGTGATTGATTCATATTATCATTGAAAGATTCTAGAATACGCTATTGAGAGTGAAGTACTTATTATTAAAAGAGTGTCAACTCTTCAAATAAAAAAGGATGAGGTAGAACAGTAGAGGGAAAACATGGTTCATACTAGGCACCAGATTCACAATGTAATACGGCTGTTGACTGAGTTTTACTAATGTAGCTAATACTACTTTTGTGAAAAAGTTAGAGGTAGCTCCAACACAATTGTATCCTAGATTAGACTATGTGAATTGATGCTAATAGTTTTACAGTGAACAGACTATATATGTTTCAGGTTATGTATGATGTCAAAAGCCTAACTTTGATTTTGAATTTAAGGAGTTTTTCTATTTAATGAATATTATTTTTTAACATCTTTGATTATTGAAAATGGTAAGTGTGCTTCTTATTCTTATTTTTATCCAACTTCAGACTTTTCCTTTGTAGAGTTCAATTACTTAATGAATTATGTTATTAATTTTTATAATTAACATGCTAATTCTTTTTATAAATATGATTTAGCCTTTTTAGCACATTCAAATTTATACGTGGATTCGATTCTCTAAAATTTAATTTTTGTGTTTGCATCAACATGGATTGACCAAACTTTGATAAATAAATTTAAGTTTAAAACCCCAACTTTAGACAATATCATATGATAGAGTCAAATAGGTGATTGTATCAGTTAAAGCAAATATGAATGCCAAAGTATTTAGTTTTCTTTTTGGTTGTATATTTATGAATGTTAAGACTAGACAGTTGTCAAGTAGAAGAAAAGTTGCATGTTCACTTTCTCTTTCACCACCCTAATAGGGTTGTTACCGAGCTAACTTTACTTTGAGCGGCTTTTTTTAATCGTTTACTAGGTGTTTAAGTAGAGTCTTAATTATAAGAAGGTATCTGTAAATCATGTTAATTCTCATAATAACAAAGCATAAGTGATGTCAGGTGGATTAATCCAACTACTTACAAACTGGCATCCACGCCATCTTACCATATATATGAAAGAATAAGATAGGAAAATGCCAGTAAGAGTTGGGTGTTTTTGTTGGGGAAATCTTGGGTTAAAGTTACTGCTTTGTTTATCTCAACTTAATCACTCCAATTGATGACGATGATTGAGTTTGAATGTGCATTCATGAAAAAAAAAAAGAGAAAAGAATGATTCTCTTCTCCACTCATTTGGCCCTTTTCTCTGGCATCAATCAAAGTCAACTCCTCTCACCCACTACTTTTTTTGTTTTTTTTTGTCACTTGTTATGTGCCTTTTCCCTAATTTTCTTCTCCGCATGTTCACTCTTTCACTACATCATCTCTCTCCTCGACTACTTGCCTCTTCCGCGTCTCCATCACTTTCTTCCAGTTTTTTCTATTGTCCGAGGCCATTCTCACAATAATTTCATGCCAACCCCTCAATCTCCTCCGTCATGATGAAAGATCTAGACATCTTTATCACACATACATAATCATCCCTTCTGTTCATCCAACAATCACTTATCCGTTCTTTCTTTGATTTTGACTGTCAGAACATCCCACTAGTTTATAAGTTAAAACAGTAATTCAATTATGTATGAAAATATATAAAAATCATTGTGTTTGTGCATCAACGAGAAAGAAGGATCACGATAACAACATAGGGTCATTATCACAATAAACCTGCCCAAGATCCCAAACTAATGACAATTGATTGATGATGGGAAGAAGGGGCTTGGAGGCGGACGGGTGCGCAGGATAAGAGTCGCAAAATGTCAAACTCCAGACTCTACTTTATTATTATTTTTTATTATTGTTTCGTACAATCTTATGTGAAAGGAAGTAGTAGTCAGCCATTTGTCATAGTCAGCGTCACGCATTCCCATATATACCACCACCTTCCTTTTCTTACCATCTTCTCCGTCTTTCTCTTTCTTCTTCTTCGCCCTCTGCTCCTGCTTCTGCTTCTTCCTGGCTGATAGCGAACTCGGATTGATACATTAGTCTGTCACTCACTATCTTCTTGGACTCTTTTGTCAACATGGATGGTCTGCCATCTGGTTATCGCCCCAACGTTGGTGTTTGTCTCGTCAACTCAGATAATCAGGTACACATAAAATCACTTCGCTTCCCTATCTTCACCTATGACCTACTCTACTCTGTTATATAATAATCAGTAGGGTAGACTCCTATTTTTTCTCTCTTCTCCTTCTTCTTCTTCTTTTGTTTTTCTTCAGTTTCTTGTTGCTAACTATTCTGCTCAATCTACTACGATCGCTTGCTGTGTA
Organism: Erythroxylum densum; assembly: GCA_024678245.1. NCBI lineage: Eukaryota > Viridiplantae > Streptophyta > Magnoliopsida > Malpighiales > Erythroxylaceae > Erythroxylum > Erythroxylum densum. The sequence continues at coordinate 10,723,383 of JANPWT010000245.1, forward strand.
AGCTCTTGCTTCGATTCCAGTTTATTGCCCATGTTAACTTTCAACAGTTTTGGCGATTAGGAAACTGAGACTACTGTTTAATAGTTTCCAGTGGTGGTTAGTTGTTTTGGTCTCTTTTTTCTTCCATTTTTTTTATTCCTAACAACTTGTTCTTGGTACAAGGTAATGCCTAATTTATATATTAATGACAAGGGGTAAACTATTTAAGTGCTTAAAATCAAAAGACAATATCTCATGGAACATATTCCAAGTTGAGTATGCAAATTGGTTCTCATAGACTAATATTAAGCTAGCGATCATGTCGTCTGGAATGATCCATTAGATGGTTGCAGTCAAAGTTTGACAATTTTAAATTGTGTGTATAGATATATCATGTACTGTGCATATACATGTTCGTTTGGTGGTATGCTAGCTTTTTTACTTATAATACTCCTCTTGTCATTTCACCACTTACCAGTTGGCAGGAATCTAATGGTTATAAACTTAGTGATTTCTTGTCTTTTTCTGAGACCTTGGATTGAAACTTAATTGGATTTGGAGTTGGTGGAACTCATCTTAGCTTTCAGTTCTTCTTTCCATTCTTAGACCCAAGGTTTAAGTGCTGTAACTGGCAAAAGGTTATTTTAATTTTATAGGACGGTATAGGTGAAGTAGCTGCAATGTTTTCATATGCATCTGTGACCCGTAGACCCTCTTGCGTAGTTGAAGTTCATTCCGCTCCTCTGTAAAATGAAATTAAAAGAAGTTATGATTATCATTTTCACATAAAAACGAACTGACACCGGAATCTGCATGGAGCTACATCAAAAGGGACTTTGGTGGCAGTAGGACCTGCCTAAGAGTTGTGACATTTTCCATGTTTTCAAATGTTGGCCTCAAGAAATTAGAAATTGATTAGCCCTCTTGATTAACAGTACCTCGAGGTTTGTAATCATAGATAAAGATTTGATCTTTTGTGGTTAAACGTTATAATATGTACATACAGCGATACAAGTTTCCTGATTGTGTATATGATGTTCTTTGGAAAGGCTAAATGAAGAATTAAAGGGATCATGAGATTTCAGTCATTTCTCTTTCCAATTTGCAATTTTCTTCTTGCATCTGCATTTAATTTGAATGGTGTATCCGGAGAGATACTAACCTCTGCAATTTACTTGCAGATTTTTGTCGCTTCCAGATTGAACGTTCCTGGAGCATGGCAGATGCCTCAGGTGGTACCACATTTTATATCTTTCCCTGAATTTATTATATAGATTTCTTTGCATAAGAAACTAGAAAGGAACACGAAAATATAGTATTTAGAAACTAGGAACTTCAGGGAGAATTTTTTCTAAGCACAGGAGTTATTCTACAAGTTAAATCCGCTACTATGTTTAAAACTGTTACTAAAGAAACCTTTTCCATTGATCCGTACATTTCCTTTTAGGTTTATGATGCAGCTGCTAAAATTTTGGTATGTAACTGGTCACTTAGGTACCATGACCAATTGAATATCTATATGAAAGCTGTAATTGTATTTTGTCACACAAGAGCTAACCTATTGATATTTCATTTGCCATAGAAACGAATCTTAATTCATTGCAATTTTCTCTTATCAGGCTCCTTTTCTTTTAATTATGCGCCTTTTTGAGCTAAACTAGTTTGTGCACTTTTTGACTTTACATCATAGGGGGGCATTGAAGATGGCGAGGAACCTATATCTGCAGCCCTTAGGGAATTACGGGAAGAAACTGGGATAGTGTCAGCTGAAGTCATTGCTGAGGTTTGTAATTGAAAATTTACATAACTAGTTGACACCAAGCTAAATTATGCAATGATACTGATAGGAATTCAACAAGCATCAAAATCTGAGATGGTAATCATTGGCTTTCTGTCAAATTGCTGAATTACAGGTTCCAAAATGGTTGACTTACGATTTTCCGTCAGCTGTGAAGGCAAAAGTGAATCGTCTCTGGGGAGGTGAATGGCATGGGCAGGCACAGAAGTGGTGTGTATCTTCTCTTTCTAGCTTTCTCCATGATTTTCAAACTCCTGACATAAAAATTTTAGTCTTCAATGGCTCGGTTTACAAATATCCTAAGGTTTATGCCATGCTTTTACTTTCTTGTTAAATTTTAAATGCTACCATTATTCAAGACCTGCCTCCTGCTTCTGTGATTATTTCATTTATCTGGCACTAGCTACATCATTTTAGGTTTACCATGATGCTTTTTCTTGAACGTATACATGTAATAAATAAGAACTGCTTACATGCCGAACTGGCGATAATTCTAAATATCAAGTTAAAGTGAGTACTTGATTTTATTGCTACAGCAATTCACCGCTGTAGCTAAGGTTCTGTTTTGCGTTCTGGGATCAGTGTATCTGTATGAAGTTTGTTATGCCTAGTTCTATTGTTTTTGGTTGGATTTTAATCATGTATGAACACTTATTAAATTTGTCTGGCAGTTATAGTTAAGCGTCCTCTGATTTATGACAAGTTGGCGTCCAAGAATCTTAGGCGTGCTGTCAAGTTGGCTTAGTCATATTACTTTTGTGAAAAGTAATGTTATGTTCGTCATTTCTTAAAGTGGAAAATGACATGGATGTTTAGCTGTATGCAAGATTTGTTTGGTTTTTGGGGTTACAATCTGCTAATTGGACCACAACCATTATTCTGATTAATCCTTTGGGAACATGGCAATTTAAAAAAAATATTTCTGTAAGCAAATAGTGAGTGAGAGAATTGAAAAAGAGTATCCTCACAGATTTTACAGTTGTGATCTAAGGTATAAGAATTTTCAACATTGTTTGCTTTGATATATTGTTTAAGGTATAACTTTGGACAAAACAACAGGTTTCTTATGAGATTAACAACAGATGAGAGTGAGATCAATTTAGCAAATGGCGCAGCAGATCCAGAATTTGCAGAGTGGAAATGGGCAAGTCCTGAAGAAGTTGTAGAGCAGGTATGCTTACTAAGGATATGAAGTTTTGTCCATATTATGAATGCCTAAAAGCTTACTGAGATTTTGAGATGTAACTTGATTACAGGCAGTGGACTACAAGAGGCCAACGTATGAGGAAGTTATGAGAATCTTCAAGCCATATCTTACTAAAAATGCAGCAGCTGCTAAATGTAAATCCTCAAAGTGGTGAAATGCTACGTGGAATTTGTTTCTTAAGTTTCTCGCTCCCTTAGTTTTAGCAGTAGTTGAATCTGGACTTAGCAGAAGCTTGTTCTCTGTAAATGTTGTGTTGCTAATCAATTAAAAGAGACGGACCTGAGTTTTGCCATATTTAAGGAGGTCTCCTTTGTTGAATGAATTCACAAATTATATCCCACCAGCAAACAAGCAGAAATAGTATCATCGTGATGACCCTTTCAATCATTCATGAGTTGATATTTCTAGTTCAAGCCTATTTTCCATGAGACATAATAATTAAAGGGTTAAAGCCACTCAGCTTTTAATCATCAACTTCACTTTTAATTAGCATTCCAAGTAAGGGTTGCTCTTTTCTTCTTTCTTTTTTTTTTTGACATTAAGCCATCACAAAGAAACATAGAAGCATATAGAAGAGGTAAAACTAAAACCCAAGTCAATAGGCTTTACCCAATATACTCACCCGGACCTAGACCTCCTCTAAACTGCTCCTAAACGAAGCAACATCAGAAAAAAGAACAAAAGAAAGAAAACTTGGCGGCGTTGGCCAAGCAAACCAATCTGCATACAATAGAGATACCCTACCAATCTGCATACAATAGAGATACCCTTGTTAGAGAATGAGCGGCTCTATTAGCAGTTCGGGGCGTCCATAGGAAGGACAGCTGCTGAAAGTGAGTCTTAAGCTCCTGGCAATCAGAAAGTACTAAACCAACTTCAGAGAAATTAGGGGAGCTAGAATTGAGACCCTCAATAACCTCTAAACAATCTGATTCTAACAAAACATTGTCCAAAGTACGTTGTTTGAGCCATGTTAAAGCTTCTCTAATCGACAAGGCTTCAGCAAGTGTGGCATTGGTACAAGATGGGAAATGGTCCGAAAACCCCATCATAAAGGTGTCATGGTGGTCGCGAAGGATAGCCTCAAAGCCTGACTGGTGTCGTCTTTTATCAACCGAGGCATCCACATTACATTTTACCCAATTAATAGGAGGTTTTTGTCACCCTATAGGAACGTTGGCCGTATTGGAAGCAACCTACACTTGCCCAAACGTAAGTTTCGCCTCTTTCCAGTCACGTAAGTAATCATCCGCAAAAGCCACAATAGAGTATGGAGAAGTATCCTGTTGTTGTCAACAAAACAGGTTCCGATGAAACCACAAACTCCAGCAAATGGTAAGGGCTCTACTTCGAAGCTCCAAACTACCTACACGAAGCCAATGAGCAATACAGTCTTTAATGCTATCACTATGTAAGATAATACCTGAGGACGTCCAAGCATGACGAGCATGAAGGCACGTGATTAGTACATGGTCGATGGTCTCTATAGCTCCACATCGTGAATATGCAGGGTCCAAGTTAACCCCATGCACAAAAATGTGCTGTTTACAAGAAACAAAATTATGTAAAATATGCCAAGTGAAATCTTTAACCTTGGGGGGAAGAGAAGCACCCCACATGCTACTCCACGGACCCACCACCTCATAGTTTTGAGCCTCCGACACTAGGGGCGTAGCAACCTTATACCCAGACTTCACACTATAAACCTCATTCCTAGTATAATGCTAACAAAAAGTATCTTTCGGTCGGGAGGGAGAAATGAGGATTTGGAAAACTTGTGACGTTTCTTGAGGAGCTAAGATACCATTTACCAAAAAAGGATCCCAAGTCAAAGTAATATGGTCGATCAACTCACTCACCTTCATATCAGACATATCCTGTAACGGACTTGAGAGCACGTAGAAATTAGAGTCATTAAGAAGCCAACGATCTTTAAACACCCCAATCGAAGAACCATCGCCCACACGCCATCGAACACCCTTTTCTAGGATACTTTTAGCTGAAAATATGCTTTTCCAAATGAGACTGGGGTTTCTTCCTTCGCTAGCATGAAGAAAATCCGAAGTCGGAAAATACCTGGCCTACTAAAGAATTAGGATATATTAGAAACCACCATCCCTGCTTACCCAAGATCGCGAGATTAAAACACTTCAAATCCTGAAAGCCCATGCCACCTAACTTCTTAGGAACACACAACCGTTCCCATTTACTCCAATAGATCTTAGCACGGTCACCCGAAGAAAAGCTCCACCAAAAGGAATTCATCATGTTTTGTAATTCATCGCATATACTCAAAGGGAGCCTGAAAACACTCATACAATAAGTAGGAAGGGCTTGTGCAATTGTTTTCAACAGAATTTCCTTACCTAGTCGTGAAAGAAGCTTGTTCTTCTAGCTAGTAATTCTTTTACGTAAACGATCCTTCAGAAAAGCAAAAACCTGCTTTTTATTCCTCCCAATCAATGAGGGTAAGCCAAGGTAACGACCATGATCAATAGGGTTAAAAACCCCCAGAATATTAGTGATAGCATGTCTAACATCTTACTTCGTATTAGAGTTGAACATGATACCCGACTTTTGCAGATTGACTGCTTGACCCGATGCCCCTTCATAGGTAGATAGGATATTCTTGAGCTGACCACACTCACTGGGAGAAGCTCTGAAGAAGAAAAAGCTATCATCTGCAAAGAAAAGGGGAGAAATAGTTGGGGGGCCCTCACAGATGCGCACATCATGAATATCACCACGCAACTCCGCTTTACGCAATAGGGCTAAAAGGCCTTCCGCACATAATATAAAGAGATACGGGGAAAGAGGATCCCCTTGCCGTAGCCCCCTATTTGGACTAATAGGCCCCACACTGTTACCATTAAGCACCACAAAATACCTCACAGTAGTCACACAAAACTTAATCCATCCAACCCATTTAGCATCAAAACTCAATCGAAGCAAAATAAACTCCAAATAACTCCAATCCACCCTATCATAAGCCTTGCTAATATCGATTTTAAACGCAACATCTCCACTTGACCCACGACTTTTATTCTTCATATGATGAATCAATTCTAACGCAACAATAATATTATCTGAAATTAATCGATCCGGAACAAACGCTGATTGCATGGGAGAGATAAGTCTGGGTAAAATGGACTTGAGTCTGTTAGCAAGGACTTTCGCGATAATCTTATAAAGCACGTTACACAAAGCAATAGGCCTCAGATCCGACATACTGCTCACATTCTCCTTTTTCAGAACAAGGACAATAGTAGTATTGTTTAATCCCACAGGAAAATCGCAATTATGAAGCCACTCACAACTTTGAGCAAAAATATCGCCACCAACAATATCCCAACACTTTTGGAAAAAGGTCGGATTCATGCCATCAGGCCCAGGAGCTTTATCAGGGTGCATATCAAAAACAGCTTCCTTAAACTCTGCCTGGGTAAAAGGAGCTAGAAGCTGAGCATTATCACGATCACTCACCACAGATTGAATACAAGAAAAAACATTAAAGTTGTGACTTCCAATAGGCGCAGCAAACAGGTTCGAAAAATATTCCAACACAATGGCAACCATAGTATCATAGTCCGAGCATAAATTGCCAGAGTCATCCTCCAAAGCAGAGATGTGATTAATTCGCCTACGCTTCGAAGCCTGAGCGTGAAAAATTTTTCCATTCACTTCACCATGATTTAACCAAAAAATTTTAGACCGTTGTTTCCAATAAATAGCCTCTTGGGCCAACAACTTGGACAATTCAGATTTAAGAGTCATCAACTTTGGATCAGCTACATTTGCGATACATAAAAGGCCCATCTGTTTTTTAACATCCTTAATCTGACGTATCGTCGAGGAGCCCAGTGACTTATTCCATTCAGTAAACGATTCTCTACAGGCGGTAATTTTCGCCAAAACACTAGAATTAACATAGCTCGTCCACGCCCCAGAAACAACTTCCAAAAACCCAGCTTCGGTCATCCACTTATTCTCAAATCTAAATCTACTAAGCTTCTTCCCAGAAACGCCAATATGCGCATAGAGCTTTATGGGATTATGGTCCGAATATGAACTGATGAGGCTGAACAACTTATGGTAGGTGAAGTGATCGATCCAGGCAGCTGAAACAAAAGCTCTGTCCAGACGTTCCATAACAAAAGCATTCGAACCCTGATCACGCTCCCAAGTAAAACCAAAACCAGTGAGAGGAACCTCGATTAAATTACAATCCGCAATACAATCCCAAAACCCATCAAAGAGAGCTCTAGGATACTCATGACCACCGAATTTCTCAGAAGCTGACATAAGGTTATTAAAGTCCCCCATATAGACCCACGGAAGAAAAGAAAACCGAGACAGAGATCGCAGGAGCGCCTAACTAGAGCACTTTCTATGCCTTTCTGGAAACCCATAAAAACCAATAAAACGCCATTTAAAATTTTCAAATGAGGCAATCTCGACATCAATATGGTTACTAGAATAACCCAAAAAAGAAACATCTTTATTAGAATGCCAAAAGAAGGCGAACCCTCCACTGCGACCAATTCGGTCTACACAAAAGCAACAATCAAATTTTAATCTAATACGAATCTCCTCCATTCTAGCAGAGGAAACAAGAGTCTCACAAAGAAAAAGGAAAGAAGGTCGATGCTGTTGGACAATGTCCTGTAACGCCGTGACTGCACGAGGGTTGCCCAAGCCTCGACAGTTCCACGCAATGCAATTCATGATAAGCGGCGGGTCTCATGGAAGAGACCGATCAATTGAGATGTAACTGGAGTTGCATCACTGTTCAAAGAGGAGGAAACACCACCATCTGTGTCCCCTCGCTATATTTTAGTGTGGTTGACAATGAACGTGAATGCTTCTTCGAATCATCAACATCCATGATAGAGACTTCTTTAGCAGTACTAGGTTCGACCAAATGGATGGGCCGGTTCGTAGAGCCTGGCCCCAGCCCCGAAGAATCCACACCGTAAGGCCCATGTGCTGGCGGAAAGATAAATTGCCAAGGATAATAGTCATAACTATTATAAATCTTCATCTTCGACCCACCTGCCTTATCCCCTGTTTGAGATCCTCGATTCTGGGAGCGAAATCCGGTGTTTCCTTGATTGGAAGGATCTCGTCGCCATTGATTTGGGCGATTGTGATTTTGAGCCCGAATCTCTGAGCGGATATCCTCCGTCCATCCCTGTTGAAGCTCCGCCGCCGGTAGCTCCGTAAGCTTTGGGCAGTTAGTATCGCTATGTCCAACGATACCACAGAGGTAGCATAGAAAAGGAACCCGTTCATAACTGAAAGAAGCTTCAAAATGATCACCCCCTTCCTTTCTGATTTTCTTGGTTCGCATAAGGGGTTCTGTGATATTCAACAGAACTCGAATCCGCATATAGTTGATCATAAAGTTCCTCCTGGGGCTCGAATCATAATCCAAAAACTTACCCATCAAATTCCCAAGGTTTCGAGCTAGGGTTTTCGAAGCAAAGCCAGGAGGAAGATCATGTACTCTGACCCAGAAATCCGCAAATTGAAATTCAATATCTTCTAGGTTCTCCCCTTCCCGTAAGTGATGAATTAACAGGAGACAATTGTTAAAGCTCCAA
>JANPWT010000245.1:10756858-10772274 GCA_024678245.1 Erythroxylum densum
TGATTTTCTTCTCCCAATTGCTTGCAATGCAATAAAACATTGACATCTTATCAAAAGTGTGCAATTTACACCATCAAAACCAAATCTAGCCTATAACCCAACAAATCAAAATTTTCAACAAGATTAGTAAGCTTACCAACCCATTTTTTTCCCCTTCTTCTTCACTTGAATGGCTATGAAACTTTGTTGGATGCTTGATTGGAGGTAGAAGAGCATGAAAAATGGTTTGTTTCACTTTTCCATGCCCATAGCCGAACCTCACTTCTCCTTTATCTTTTCTTTTCTTTTTCTCTCTCTTCCTTCGTTTCTCTCATCCATGGTCGATGTTTCCACTCTTGCTTCTCTTTTATCTTCTTTTAGTTTTTGGGCTCTTTAATGACACTCTAACGACAGTCTTCTTTCACTGTCTCAACTATGTTAAAAAATGAAGCAAAATGTTGCTTTTATACTCATTTAATGGATTACACATATCACCTTCTTATTTGTCATCACTAATGACTCATTACACACATTTCATTTTCTTATAGGTCATCTTTAATGATTCATCAATACACTAATATCATGTAAAAAGACAAATTGCCCTTAATGAGTACAAAAAGACCAAATTGCCCTTTACTGCATTTAATTCACTAACTAACCGAATTAAATCCCGAAAATATTTCACAACCATCTTATCATCAAATTGACCATGAAATACTCTAATTATGGTCAATATTTATTGATTGGATTTTTTTAAAAATTTCGAGTGGGTTTAAAATCATCAATACTCATTATTTTCCAAAAAGGGCATTTTAGTCTAATAATTTTAGATTACCCAAATTATATTCAAACAACCTTAGTTTTGGCCCGTTTTAGTTCCTATGGACTCCAATCCTAATTCTGGAGCTTTGAAATTATTTGATAACTTTTCGGTTGCCCAAAAAAAAATTTAGATTGAATTCAGAAATCATTGAATGTCATTGAAATTGTTCAGATTTCATTCAAAAGTGTCACCTAAATCTCCAAAGCATATTTTGGGGTTTTTAAAGCTCGTTTGGACTCATTTAATAGCTTTTTAGAGTTTTCAAAAATTTTTTGAGAAATTTCCGATCGACTCCAGAATCATCTCTAGTCTATTAGTGATCTTTATTATAACCTCAATAATACATTTAAACGCTTACATTACTATAGTATACTATAAAATGCATGTACAACACATTACACAGTACAATCATCAAACTAATATATTACAATTGAGGTTATCATACCTATCTATGATAATGGAAACATTGAAGATTTCATTAAAGAACAATCCAGTGAGGATGAAGAGACAAAATCACTCTTCCAATTGATTCTTCTAAAGACGAGTATGAATTCTCTGATTCCTTAATTTTCGACAGTGCTGAAAGTTATACATGTTATAGAAAAAGTGTTTGAAAGTAGACTATAGGCCTTTCTTTATTCCTCGACCTTATGTCCATATCCAATTACTATAACAAGACAAATATGATAAGCCGATCAAGGCTATCGGGTATATGGACATTGGATTATGTTGCAGTATTATGAAGCCCAACATTTTACCACTTGAAACATAGATATCTCATGACGAATATTTCACTGTTATTGATGGAAATTCTTTTAAGATTGGGCTTATAAAAAAAATAGGAATCCGCTTCTTCCTTGGTTGTGTGGTTTGGACCAAGGTTTTGGAAGTCATCTACTTGGCCCGGACATTCTGATTAGCATGGATGTCTATTGTAAAGCATCTCCCTTACAGATCTTACCTACAAAGATTAACGTCGTGCCAATTTTAGTGCTTATACTGATATCAGAAATGTGCTTGAAGTCACATAAGTACCACTTCCATACGAAACCCTACGAGATCAATTTTTGAAATATTGTCCTGAGAACCATGCCCAATTCTCACATCCCTATCCTTTATGGAAAAATCCTCACTTCTTCATCCATTTACCATTCAAAAAGAATAAGGATATTGATCCTACAAAAGGTTACTCATTCAGTTATGAACCCTGATTTGAAATTAGCATAAGAGGAATATGCTATTATACTCCAACAAGGATTGATCAAGCCCACAAAATCTGATTAGACTTGTTAGGCTTTTTATGTGAACAAAAGCTCTGAACAGAAGCACGGAAAAAAGAGATTGGTAATTGATTTTGTACCTCTCAATTTTTTCCTACAAGATGATAAGTTTCCACTGCCAAAGATTAGTACTTAAGCCTTGTTTCTCAAAGAAGCCACAATTTTCTCCAAGTTTAGTTTAAAAGCAAGCTTTTAGCAATTGGAAATTTACACCTAGGAAAGATACAAGGCAGTCTTCTGTATTCCTAATGCCCAATATCAATGGACATTAATGTCATTTAGACTCAAAGTTTCCCCTTCATTATTTCTAAGAGTCATGGCAAAGATCTATGAGCCCATTATTTCCTGTTTCTTAGTCTATATTGATGGTATATTTCTAAACTCCAAAACCCAAGAAGAACACAAGACTCTACTCTAATCTTTTTTGGATCTTACAAAACAACATGAGATCATGCTCTTAGCCACAAAAAGTTTTATTGGGAGGACTCAAATAGAATTTTTGGGTATGAATTTCCATAATGAGTTCTATCAGCCCAGTTTACACATAGCCAGTGAAATATTAAACTTCCCAGATGAAAATCTCAACATCAAATAAATTTAACAATTCTTTGGAATTGCTGATTACATCAGAGATTCCATCCCCCACGTGGCTGATTGTATATCTCCTTTATTCTGAGAAAGAATCCACCACCATGAGGTAAAGATCAAACTAGAGCCATACAGTACTTAAAGCAAGTCCGTTAGAATCCACCTGCTTTAAAGATTTTTGACAACGACTAGTGCATTTTACAGACAGATGCTGGTGACCATTATTGGGGTGCTATCCTAATTGAAGAGATTGATGAGAAAAGACACTACTGTGGCCATGTTAGCGGCCAGTTCAAAGAATCAGAAAAGTATTACCACGTTAGTTACAAAGAGATTTTGGGGGTAAAAAAGGGCATTAAAAAATTCAACTTTCATCTAATTGAAATGGACAATAAAGCTTTTTTGAAAATTCTCCTAAATAGTTAGTTGCTTCAATAACATGAATGATTTTCTCGCTCTCTCTCTCTCTCTCTAAAGCAGAGGTCTTATGTTTCCATATTAACATATTCAATTAATCATCTCCATATAGCTGAACATAAAGCTTATTCAAAGAAAACACAAAAAAATTGGATGACTCTTCTTATAGTGAGATAAAAAAGACCAAATTATCACCAGATACGTAGAGTGTATAATTTTGGATAAATTGTCAAATGAAACAACCAGTACAATACAGTTTCATATTTGGATTTAGATTGATCATAAACTTAAGAAATACAAAGCATCGTCAACTTATACTCACCTACATAGTTGATACGAGTCTCTAACCAAAAAATAAATCTTATAATGATTCTTTTTAAAAATATTTTGAAACATTTGAATCTAAATTAACTTTTGATAAAAATATTAAGATCCAATTTAATTATTTTTCTTAATATAAACAAAACTATTCTTAGCCGAAAGTTTAAAACTTTTGAGATCTTTGTTCTATGTTTGACATTGCAAAAATGATTATAAAGTATATTTTTATAATCGATATAATTCATAAAATGATTATAAACTATATTTTTATAATTGATATAATTGGCACCAATTTTCGTACCATGGTCAAGCTTACATCTTTTATGAGTAAATTTGATACAAACATAAAGCTGTTACTAAGCCAGTAATTAACACCTAATTATATAACATTAAAGTAAGTATGACTAAATCTTAAAACTCTCAAATAAAATCTAACGAGATTAAAAAGCAAAAGGTAGTTTTTATAAAAATATTTGACAAAGATAAATCATATATTACTTCTACTTCATGAGTCTATGTCATAAACACACTGACCATCGTCACCATATCCATGCTATGAGCTATCATCTTCCCATGGAAACAGAGTAGAGTCACGGTCTGTGTCTCTGTCTGTCCTCCTGGTTCATGAAAACCGAAGAGGCTCATTCAGGGAACCTTGTTTCTGCCATTCTCTTTTCTTTTTTATAAAATAAAAGCTCCGTGAATATAGGGGATAAGACAAAAGTACGCATATTTCGGAGACAAATGAAAAGTTAGTTTTCGTTTGAACCACACATCCACTCTGCTTTTTTTATTACCCTGCATTCAACATCAGCCTCCCCAATCCAACCTTATCCCTTTCGAGGAATAGTCTCGTCAATATCAAATGCCTCTGACTTCCTTATTTTATTAAGTTTTTTATTCTGATGTATGATGTATCCAAGCACTGTAGAAGACTACGACATGTCATATAATAGTCTTGTTACTGTTGTCCGTTTCAGACCACATCCCAGTTGACACCTTCAAGATCTCGTGTCCGCTTCCGTCTTCTATATAAACCACAAATACTCCCACACCCATGCCCACATGAACCTTAAATGGTTTCAATTAAACCAGGAATTTTGTGCATCTTTATTTATGCTTAATTTCTTGGTGGCTTTCCTCGGCACCTCCCCCATTGTCGAGCTTTTTCGTCTTGTTGTTTACTCCCAAACAATAAGGTTTTCTTTGGTTCCCTCCCCTCTGTTACTTGAGATTACTTGCGTTATGTGGGATAGACCTTTTTTTCTTTTCTTTTTCTTTATGGGTTTTGGATCCTTTGATTAAAGATTGATTTTTGTTTATATTCTCATGGCTTTTTGCTAAATTTTCAGGTTAAAGATTGGTCTTCTAATCTTTTGTTTTTCTTTATTCCTTTTGGGCTTTGTTAATTTTTGCAGGCCATGCTTGGCAAGGAGTTTTTTACCGAGTATGGGGAGGCGAGCCAGTACGAGATACAAGAAGTAGTTGGGAAGGGAAGCTATGGAGTGGTTGCGTCCGCCGTCGACACTCACACTGGTGAGAGGGTTGCCATTAAGAAGATGGACAACATCTTTGAACATGTCTCAGATGCAACACGTATTCTGCGTGAGATTAAGTTACTTAGGCTTTTAAGACACCCTGATATTGTCGAAATCAAACACATAATGCTTCCTCCATCTCCCAGAGAGTTTAAAGATTTATATGTTGTTTTTGAGTTGATGGAATCTGACCTTCATCAAGTGATTAAGTTGAATGATGATCTCAGTCCTGAACACCATCAGTTTTTCCTCTACCAGCTTCTTCGCGGTTTGAAGTATATCCATTCAGGTTAGACCTCTTTGAGCTTTAACAGAGTTTGTGAGTATTTAAATGCAGCATTGATTTGAAAGTGAGAATTCTCTTAGCTTTATGTTGAAAATGGGGCTGACGCTTGGTTTTATTTGTGTGTTTCTTCACTTCCCTGCAGCTAATGTCTTTCATCGTGATTTGAAGCCAAAAAATATTCTTGCTAACGCTGACTGCAAACTGAAACTATGTGATTTTGGGCTTGCCCGTGTATCATTTAGTAATGCCCCTTCTGCTATTTTTTGGACGGTACGTGTCTTCGTGGTGCAGTGTAGCTTGTATTTCTCCGGTTGTTTTATGAAATTGATTATTGTTTAAATTATACGAAATGAGATCTTACCATTTGCTGACTAACGCCTTCATTGTCCAGGATTATGTGGCAACTCGATGGTACCGTGCACCTGAACTCTGTGGTTCTTTTTCCTCCAAGGCACGTGTATACAAGTTCCTTTTGATTTTCCCCTGTGAAATTGATCATCTGTTCTGCTTTTGGTAGCCACTTTATATAACTTGCTTATAACTCTTTAATTGTTTGAATTTCTTTCATCTTAACTTTTTTCCTTTAGGATTGTGTTTTCTTATTTAGTGCATATGGGCTCACGTTTTCTTCTCTTTATCAATCTTGTTTTGTATGGTTGGATGCTCTGCTTGAGAATTGAAAGATAGAAACTCCATACCTACTTCTGCAATAACTGTGGAAATAAACTGACTGAACTGTGTAAAAGACCAAATGCGATACCCATTTCTTGATCATTCACTTGCTGACCTGTTTCCATCTGGTTCCTGTAACTTGGTAAAAAAATCCATTAAATATGCCAATTTGATTGCCGGCCTTAATAAACTTGTCGTCGATCCAAGCTTCATGCTTCTTTGTATGTGGTTAATGGAAATTGACCCATTCGCTGGTGGTTTGTTATGGGCTGTATGACATTACCTGAACACTTCCAGTAGACTTACCTTGGACTGCTTAATTAAGAAATCATCAGTGGTCTTCTGCTATTGGATTTGTCAAACAAAAGAATTTCTCACGAATTTCTTAAACTTTCTGCTTACTTTATTAACCTGGAGTAACAGTCTTCTTCTTGTTGTCCTTTTCTTTATCGGTTCTGCTCATTACCTTCACCCTACTAGCTATCGATTCAAGGCTGTTTCTGAAACCTTTAACCGGACAAGTGCGTCATACACGTCTAATTGATGTAGGCAGAGGCAGAGGTTAGGGCAGCAAGTTCAAATTAGGAAAGAAACATAGGTTTAATAAATCAATTTGGTCATATATTGCCCTGCATCACTTGTTCACTTAAATATGGTTGCTTCTGCAAACATAAGAAAATTTAGTTCTGCATACCCTTTTTTTAATTTGTCCTTTTTGGCATATGTATATCTAATGAAAATTTCGTTGCTTATAATGGTCCCTTTGCAGCATTAACATCAATTCAAGGTTTCACTTATGGCATGTGTTGACCATTATGGCTTGTGTTGGCCGTTCTAACTGTTATACTTGACACAAGGCATAAATTGCCCAGTCACTTTCATGAATTTATGGACTGTCTAAAGATATATTATAGATAAATTCTTGCATTTGTTTGTTTCTTTCCTCCTCATACCCTTGCCTTTTTTTCTCTTTAACCTTATTTCTCCATTCTTATCACTACTTCACTCCCCTCTCTTGTTTAATGATTGTGGCTGGCATATATTCTTTACATTGTGGAACTGGGATATATTCTGCCCCAGTGCTACTGCTGACGCATTCACATTATGCCACAAAGAGCTGATGCGCATGTGGTTACACACTTTCAGATATACCGGTGATTATTGCTATTTTTGGGGGAGTGGTAGATTGCTTATTGTTCTAGTTATGCCACGATGTCAGTGAAATGATCTTTCAGATGAACATCGATTCATTTCCTTTTCAAAATATTTATTTAGCTCATGCTCATCCTAAGCATTCAAAGTCACTGAGTATTTGGAGAAGCTGCAGTACCTGTTGTTTCAGACACATGCATTAGCTCAAAAGATGTAGTGGGCATTTTTCTGTCTTTAGTTAGCGATTCCTTTCAGTATTAATTAACAGTGAACAGAGCTTAATTTCTTCATCAATGAGTTTAACCTGATTTCGGATCTGGACGTAACTTAATTTTTTGGTCATTGTTTTTATTCTTCTGCAGTACACTCCTGCCATTGATATTTGGAGCATAGGATGTATATTTGCAGAGTTACTGATGGGAAGACCGTTGTTTCCTGGAAAAAATGTGGTGCATCAATTAGACCTGATAACTGATTTGCTTGGCACCCCATCTCCTGAAACCATTGCACGGGTTTGTTACATTATCACCTTCTTTTGTTTGGCCAATGAGGAAAATCAGTGCCATTGTTCATGACTTGATTTGGTAGTCTCCACAGTTATGCTCTCATTTCTCAACCATTTGATTCTGTTTTTGGCTTATAGATTGGGAATGAAAAGGCAAGAAAGTACCTGAGTAGCATGCGGAAGAAGAAACGAATTCCATTGATTAAACGAATTCCAGATGCTGACCCATTGGCTCTGCGTTTACTTGAGCAGTTACTGGCATTTGATCCTAAAGATCGGCCATCCCCAGAAGAGATAAGATTTAGTAGAACCGATAGTTTAAAATTTATAGCTTTTCCAATAAGATCATATTGAATAATTTGAAATGCATCAACTATTCCTTCTTAACACTGGCATCTGTTCTTTCTCCAGGCATTGGCTGATCCATATTTTGATGGTCTGGCGAATAAGGAAAATGAACCATCAAGGCAGCCTATTTCAAAATTCGAGTTTGAATTTGAGAGAAGGAAGTTAACTAGAGATGATGTACGAGAGCTGATTTACAGAGAGGTAAGTAAACAGTGTGTAATAGTTTATGCTCGAATTGGTGGTGCCCCCCCGGGCCCTTTCTATTCTAATAGTTGAAGCATACAGATTTTGGAGTATCATCCTGATATGCTGAAAGAGTACCTCCAGGGCACTGACCAGACTCACTTTATGTATCCAAGGTCAGTCTTTGATCAAAATAGCTGTTAAAATTTTTTGGCTGTTAAGTGAAACTGGGGAAGGGAGAATCATGAAAGAATCACTTGATTGGCTGTGGATATTAGAACACAGTTAGTACTGTTCAATTGGATTGAATTTCCTTCGTTGAAATGCAGTGGGTCGTCTTATACTTCCATCTTTGAGAAGGTCACGATGGTGGGAAGTTCATTTTAATCTATTTTTGTTGTTCCAATCTCCTTTCCGTTTTTGACTGTGGTCAATTGGATTGTTGCCTTCCCACTTTGATCGAATCATGACTATTGGAAGAAGGTTATAGAAATCAAATTTCCCGTCAAAGTAACAAAACCTGACAATTTTTTATGATGATTATTCTTGAAGAGGTCAGAATAGGCTTGACAATATTGGCCCAGCTTGGTCAACCTAAAGTTAACAGGCAAGGTTCAGGTTGATCGGACTTCAGGCTGGGGTCAGGCCTAGGGGGCCGACATGAAAGGCCTTGCCCACATTGCCATGCTGACGACGTTTTGGTATATCTAAACCTGTAGACCAAAACAATGTTGTTTTGGTTAGTTATACCAAAATGACATCGTAGATTGTAGCTTGAGCAGGCTTGGGTTGAGTTGGTCCGTTACTATCCCTAAGTAATTTTAGTGTGTGTATAGTGTTTCCGTATGGCAAATTATTGTTTCAAAGAGAATTCGTTTTGCAATCCCTGGCTAGCATCAATTTTTGATTATTCATATCTTAGTGTTTCACTTTTAGAAGAAGAATGATTGTTACAATTTAAAGTTGATTGCTTTAGTTGAGTGCCTGCCTACTCTCTTGTTTTATTTTCTCTTATTTCTTGTGGATAACTTTGTTTGAATAATCTCTTTCAGTGGTATTGACCGATTTAAGGAACAGTTTGCTCATCTTGAGGAAGTTGATGGGAAAAGTGAAAGAAATAGTCCTTTCCAGAGGAAGCATGCCACCTCGTTACCTAGGTAATGGCCTGGAGAAATCTTCATTTGTTTCTTTTGATCTCCTCAAGTATACACACCTTTTCCAATTCATTCTGCCTATACATATTCACAGGGAGAGAGTCTGCACATTAGATGAAACTGAGAATGATGTAAAGCGAAACGCAGTGTCTCTATCTCGTGCATCCAGACTGAACACCGCAGAATCACAGGCAATTGAAGATCTGCAGTCTGCACAGAAAAATGCTATAGCAAAGCAAAACAGTACTACTAAACCCAAGTGCGGCACCCGCAGCCTGTTGAAGAGCAATAGCATTGTTTCAAGGTGTGTTGGTCTCATCGGAAATGAACGCGAGGTACACGCCCTCTGATTTCGGAGTGAAGCCTTGTTTGCATACCACGGGAGTGACCTGTGACAATAAAAGTATTCAGCCTCAAAACTATCCTAGCCAGTAGGATGTAGGAGTCTAGTGTTTTTCTCTGTATAATTGTTACTGCCATCAACATTTTTAGTGCTCGCACTCCCATTGTAAGAGTCGAGTTTAATATCAAAGTATGCTTCGAAAAGGGGCATGAAGATAAACGTCACGGCAATGAGTTCATAGCTTAATGTTGCAAAGCATGTAGATTATATACGTCAAATTGTTGACATCAATTTGTCCACCAAATTTGCAGCCGTTAACCAACCGACGATCTGGTGAGGATTGAAATTTAAACTGAAGTTGAAAGGCTGGTGCTGACACAAATGCTTCCTCAATTCGGAAAGGTGTGATGTGGGGGTGAATCCATACATCGTCCAATTAACATTACACGGAATGCAGCCTTGCTCATTTTCGCTGAAAAGGACCAAATACGATGGAGAGTTTCTGAGCGTCACTACTGCACACTATTGATTTGACGATACGAACGAAGCTTGACAGAAAGCCAATTCCTGACTACAAACATGCGCTCAGTGTGATGCTTATTTGCCAATTGTTTCATGCATATGATATGCAGTGAACGTAAAATAGCCTTGCGATCTTTCATAACTTAATCAACATAAAAGACTTTGGAGTCATCGGCTAAATACGGAACATGTAAAGGAGGTGCATACCGTGTACAGCTTTGAATGGTGTCATGAAAATGGTAGAATGATTCTGCCAGTGGCTCCATTCAGAAGGATACTCACAAGCCATCTAATTGAAAATGAGTTAAAAACTTTTGTGTACCTATTCATTTAGGGATAAAATGTTTTGAGGACAATTGTAAGGACATCCTTTGCATACCAAACAATTCTTGCCAACATTTATTGATAAATGGTATCACGATCACTAGTTATTGTTTCTGGCATGTCATGTAATTTATACGCTTTATCATAAAAGCTCTGGCAACCTTAATATTGGAACATAGGTGACTCAAATGTATGAACTGAGCATATTCGCTCAATTGATCAACATATAAGTTAATAAAATACCCATTCGATGATAAGAGTTAAAAGAAATTTATTACTGTAAAAATCATCACCAATCATATAAATAATTATGTTAAATTGTCAAGAATATTTAGATCTATTGCGGAAGCATCCTCAAGTCTATGAGAACAATGTAATTCTAGAGTCTTGTGGTTATTCGTCTTTCATGTCAATATCTATGTCTACTTTTTCTCAAGAACCTTCACTTTTCTAACTTATGAGATATTAGAAAAGATAATCACACATTTAACTTGATGACCATAACCCTAATTCTTTTTATGGTGTTTCTTATTTCTATTTTGGCCCATTATAAAATAGAAATCAAACCAATGGGTCTTTACACATTAAAGCTCATACTTTTTAAGATGTCATAGTCCAAAACATTTAACCTTAATAGATCACTTTAATTGGGCTTAACTTATGATAACTCATAATGTACAATTAATTTATATATATATATGTGCCCACACGTTGGACTAAATCCAACATTCGATTTCAGTAGACCATCATTTGGTACTAATAAAAGTTGCAACAGCCCTGGTGAATCAATTGCCTCATTTTTATTACGATGGCAGACTTCAGAGCATTAGATAAATTCTTAGGCATAATGTTGCATTTTTGGCTAGAAGTACATTTGAACCTTTTTTATACTTACCTACAATATCAACAACCTAGCCAAAAATTACGTTGAAATGTAAGACTCGAGAAAGTTTAGTAGTATGTAGTCTTACCCTTAATTAGTAGAAAAATTATTTTTAAAACCCTTTTTTATTCGTACCTATATACCTCAAATGGCCTCTCATTACTGTAGCGTAATATAATGAACTTATTCAAGTTTCTAAGACCGGTAAGTTGTCCACCATTATACGCCCTTTCCATTGCAAAACATCATTAGACTAAGTGTGAGTTGAATTTGGATCAACACCCTTTTGTAAGCATGTCACTAACACATTTTATATAACATGCATCTAGGAGACAAAGTGGATGGGGGCTAAAGTGAAAAGATTAATAAGTTTAAACTTTGATATTCAGGGTGTTTAAGGCAACGGAATGGAATAGGTATTTTAGTTGTCAATAAACTCATACATTATGTTGTAGGGATAAAGAGGACTAATAATATGATTATGGCCTTAAATATTGTGGTGAAAGGTGTTGTTTTCAATGAGATGTATGCTTATTCACCCCAAGTAGGATTGTACAAACAACTTAACTGTCAATTTTAGGACGAACTAGATGAGATGATTCAACATATGTTTTCTGATAAGAGAGCTATTTTAGGAAGAGATTTTAATAGTTATATAAGGGCAACCTCAGACGGGCATGAATTCATAGGAGTTTTAGGAATGTTGATAGGAATGATAGTGACATTGTTTTTTTAGATTTTACGGTAGCATTTGAGTTAGTGATCACCAACTCATTTTCCAAGAAAAATGAGGAACACTTGGTGAATTTTAAGAGTAGAACTATGAAAATTCAAATTGAATAGTTTCTCATAAGGCAAAGCGATCAACCTAGTTGCAAGGATTGCAAAGTGGTACCTAACACTTGCTTGTCAACTCAACATAAATTGTTAGTTATGAATCTTATAATTAACGATTAGAAGAAGAAGAGAAGTCCTAGGAGTTGTACCAAAGTTAGAAGATGGAACTGAAAAGGGATATGGTAGAATAACTTAGGGATGGAATATTATATGGGGAAGAATAGAAATTAGAAGGAGATGCTAACCAAATGTGGGAGAGAGTAGTAACTATTTTAAGGAAAGTAGCAAAGAGATCTTTGGTGTTCTAAAGGGCCTAAAGGAAGTAAGATAAAGTCTTAGTGGTAGAATGAAGATATGCAATAAAATGTTAAGATCAAGAAGGTTGCCTATAAAGCTATATTGGATAGCACCACAGAGGTAGAGAGGTTAGTTAATAGAAAAAAGTTACAAACTGGCAAAGGAAGAGGGAAAGAAGATAGTCTCAAAAGTTAAAAGCTAAAAGCGGAGCTTACACAAAATTATACCAATGATTGGAAACTAAAGATAGAGAAAAGGATCTTTTTAAGTTGGAAAGAGTTCAGAAATAGAAAGCAAGAGACTTAGATTAAGTCTGTTGTATAAAAGATGAAGCAAAGAGGTGCTCGTGGATAAAATGACATCAAAGAAGATGATAAAGATACTTTTATCACCTTTTCAATGAAGGTGTAGAAGATAATATCTCTTTAGTTGATCTTAGCTCGTCCCAGAGGTATTGTAGCTTGTTGTCGGTAGATCGCAAGGGAAAAAGTTAGAAGAGCTTTGACGGAGATAAAGAATAGATGGGCAGGAGGGTCTGATGAGATACCCATAGAGTTGTGGAAGAGCTTAGGTACGTAGGGTCTTACTTAGCTAGCCAAGCTTTTTAACGTGATCCTTAAGTTCGCTAAATGTCAAATGAGTGGAGACATAGTATGCTAATTTCTATATATAAGAACAAAGTGGACATCTAAAGTTGTAACTATAGAGGCTTCTAACTACTTAGTCACACCATAAAGTTTTGGGAGAAGGTGATTGAGATGAGAGTAAGGAAGGATGGAAAACCAATTTGGATTCATGTTAGGAAGGTCCACGATAGATGCTTTACATGTCCTTAAAAGATTAATGGAATACTAAAGGAAAAGACAACATAACCTACACATGATTTCTATTGACTTAAAGGAGGCTTATGACAAGGTACCTAGGGAAATCATGTGGAGGTGTTTAGAAAGTAAGGAAGTTCCTGCAACCTAAATTCTAATTATTAAGGGTATGTATGAAGATGTAAAGACTAAGGTCAGAATGATAGGAGGAGATATAGATCATTTTTCTATCAATATTGGGCTACAATAAGACTTCTCATTGAGTTCCTTTTTATTTATAGTAGTGATGGATGTGCTCACTAAGAATATCTAAGGGGATATGCCTTGATGTATGTTGTTTACTGATGACATTGTTTTAATGGAAGAGACAAAAGAGGGTGTCAATGTCAAGCTAGAACTTTAGAGGGATACATTAGAGTCAAAAGGTTTTAAATTAAGCAAGACTAAGACTGAGTACTTATAGTTCAACTTTTCAGGCTATAGTATGGCTTCCAATATGAAGGTAAAGATTATTTTAAAAGTTATACCACAGAAAGAGTAATTTTAAGTATCTATTTTCTATGATCCAAAGTAGTAGAGAGATCGATGAGGACATTGTTCATCGTAGTAGATCAAGATTGCTTAAATGGAGAAGTTTATCAAGATTTTTATGTGATAAAAAGATACCATTCAAGCTCAAAGATAAATTCTATCGTGTAGCGATTGGGCTGATGGGAGAGAATATTAGCCCATCAAATAGGTTTATAGTTATAAATTAATGGTGGTAGAGATGAGGATGCTTCATTGGATATACAATCTTACTAGAAGAGATAAGGTCTAGAATGTACTGGTAAGAGACAAATTAAAGGTGACTAATATTAATAAAAAATTAAAAGAGACAAGACTTAGGTAGTTCAAATATGTTAAGAGGAGACATCCTGACGCTTTAATAAGAAGATGCGAGAGAATTATAATTAGGGACTGTAAGAGAAAAAAAGGAAGGCCTAAGACAAACTGAGAATAATTAGGGACTGTAAGAGGAAAAAAGGAAGGCCTAAAAAAAACTGAGGAAAGGTGAGCAAGACTGATATGGCTATGGTGGAACTTATCAAGTATGTGACCCTCAATAGAAAACTTTACCATACTAGGATTCATGTAAAAAATCTAGCATAGAGAGGCCATTATCTTTTTCATAGGTCTTTTAAACTTTTTCCTTCGAGGCTTATGTCTTATTTTTAGCCTAATCTTTTGATGTGTAATTCTTCCCCCTTAGTATTTAGTCTAAGCAATTTTGTACTTACCCTAAATATTTTATTGTAATGATGCGTTTGTTTTATTTACTTACTTTTTTTTGTTTATGTATTTATTACTTATTTTATCCTTTTTATTCTTTACCTTATTATGTATTTATTGTATTACTTATTGTTTATATTTTATTTTCACGTACACACACACACTATGAGTTTATCGAAAATAAGCTCTTTACTAGTTAGTGTAAGACTGTATAATTTGAACCTCACTAGACCCCATATTCAACGGGACTTCTATTAAATTGTTGTTATTGTTGTTGTCACGCTTTCAGCTACCCTTAACATCTTCTAATAAATTTCTATGCACACGATAGTGTTAAGATGAAGAACTTAATAATTGCCATTCTTGATAGAGAATCAACAACTGAGCTATAAGTGCCTTATTTTATATTTGATATCATAATCAAATCCAATCAATTTAGATAACTAATTTTGTTAAAATAGCATTATAATTTTCTAGTCTAACAAATATAATAAACTTTAATGGTTGGTTTGAACAAGAGAACTATAGATTATCAATAGTGTTATCGATGCTTAATATGCATCACCAACCTAAGGAACTCCTCATAGCCAACAGATGGAGATATTAAATTGATACTACATTACTTATATATACAAAGGGATATCCTTCATGTATCAACACCATGAAGTGAATCACACGTTAGTATAATGCTTGTAATACGATATACGAATGCACGAGAAGGGGGGGTTGAATTGTGTATTCCCCTTTCTGAAAACTCTTTCAAAACATTTTGTTAAAAACAAGTTCTTTTCACGAAAACTTCGGTAAGTTCGATTTAATCAAAACTTTGAAAACTTGTTTTGAAATCAGAGTAATAACAAAACTTTGAACT
>JANPWT010000245.1:10825788-10851723 GCA_024678245.1 Erythroxylum densum
TGTATATATTCGTCTAATGAAGACAGTGTAAATAGTTGTGAATGAATGCAATGAATGGTTTTAAAATTTGATAACTTCTGATTATGTTAGATGATGTCATGTGGAAATTGGATCTGTTTTGCTCTATCATGCCATTATCATAGGATATGTACTTAAATGTTCCTGAATGTTTAGGTATGTACCCTATGGTAGTAGGATGTTGCAGAATTGATCAAAACTAAAAAAAGGACTTAGGTAAGGAGATCTCATATCCCTTTAGCTTTTCATTTTTGGCATGGAAGTGTTGCCAACCTTAATAGAGGAAAGAGTTCCACTACCACCAATGTTACAAGAACATTAAACTAACACATCTTACTTCTGCAGATGATATTCTTTTGTTTTGCAGGGCAAACCAACAATCCATAAATACCCTTCTCCAAGCAATTAAAGATTTTAAGGAACTGTCAAG
Organism: Erythroxylum densum; assembly: GCA_024678245.1. NCBI lineage: Eukaryota > Viridiplantae > Streptophyta > Magnoliopsida > Malpighiales > Erythroxylaceae > Erythroxylum > Erythroxylum densum. Next base: position 10,826,237 of record JANPWT010000245.1, read on the forward strand.
GCTTAGAAGCAACCCCAATAAATGCAGTTTCTACTTGTCAACAATGCTGAAAGTGAAGTAGCAACAAAAGCTATTAAGATGGACATGAAGCCAAGCTATCTGCCATTCAAGTACTTAGGAGTTCCAATTTCACATAAGAGGATCAAAGTTGTAGATTGCAAACCATTGTTGGATAACATCCATAGGAGGATCAATCATTGGTGCAACAAATTCCTAAGCTATGGGGATAGACTACACCTGATTTAATCTATATTGAATTACCTTGCAAATTACTGGATAAGTCACATTGCCCTCTTAAAGAGCATCTTGAAGGAAATTGATAAGAAGTTGAGGGCCTTAGGACTTTATATGGAATGGATCAAGCCTTAGCAATAAGAAAGCCAAAGTAAGTTGGGATTTGATATGCCAAACTAAGCTAGGAGGGTTAGCGATAGGCTCAGTTAGATTAATAAATAAGATCAACCTAGCCAAGAAACTGTGGTGGATTTGCAAACAAAAAGAAGAACTTTGGGTAAGGTGGATACATTGTATATACTTAAAAGAAAACAATATTTGGAGCTTGGGAACCTTAAACAGATATTAAGCACAAGGAAGTGGATGCAAGATGTGATTGTTAGTAGGGTTGGGAATGGGAAGTTTACATTCTTTTGGTTTCACAATTGGCACCCTATAGGACCGTTGTACTAGGTAAAAGAGTTACCCCACCTTTTAGCTATAATTCACCCAAATACTAGAGTTGACACATTCATTAATGACAACAAATAGGAATGGCCTTTTCACAACGACAAAAGAGTGGAAGCTATCATGAGGAATATGCCAGATTGCTTTGAAGATAGGGATGATGAGGTGTTGTTTACTGCAGATAGATCGAAGAACTTCAGCTCCAAAGGATGCAGAATTTAGCGATAGGATGATCTAACCAGAAGGGTTAATTGGCACAAACTTATATAGGATGTTGATATACTCCCTACATATGCGTTCATTCTTTGGATGGGGACATCTAGAAAACTTGCAACAAGAGACAGGATTAAGCACCATATTGAGTCTTATGATTGTGAATTCTGCAATTCTCAAATAGAAACTATGGAACACATATTGCTAAATTGCAACTACATGGCGAAAATCTGAAGGAAAATACAACAAATTCTTAATATAAACCTAGTCACATAAAGCTGTAAAGACTTGATAGAGAGGGTAGCAACCTTATGAGGGGCAAGTAAAGCAGATCATAAAGCATTGAAGATTAGCATAGTAGTAATGGTGTATTACATATGGCAAGAGAGCAATAGAAGGGTGTTTAGTAGAGTAACTAGAGAATTAGATTAGTTACTTCATAAGATTTTTTTACATTGTAGGCTTACTATGATAGCAAGAGGGATCGCATTGAAGCTCTCCCCATACATGAGAAGAAGATGGCTAGTTGACTAAAAAGGGAAAACCAGCATATAGGTAGCACGATAAATGTATAGACATCACTAGTGAAATATGCAAGGTATTAAGTGCTCCTCCTTTTGTTAAAGCACTTTTGACACCTATTATGGTTGTATTTATCATAAGGCAATATAATATAATACGTTAATTTTCAAAAAAAAAATTAAAAGATCCACATCAGTTAACTTGTTTTCATTAATATAAAATTTTTTTACGTCGGTACAGTTAGTGATATTTAGAGATCCATTTTAAATATTTTTTAAAATATTAAAATTTTTATATGTTATCAACAAATATTAAGGTTTAAATTAAATTTTAATTAAAATATTAAGGAGTAAAATATACCTTTAATTTTTATAATAAGTTTAAAGTAAAGGATAATTTGAACTATAATATTTACATCAAAAATTAACTTAAATCCAAGTATTTAGTATGATTTAAAAACTCTATTATTATAATAGCATTTAATTTAAATTCTAAATTGACAAAAACATATATTCTTATCTTTATTCCACCAAATCTGATAGTATGGGTGCCTAGCAAAAGGGGCACATTATCATTATCCCTCCCCGTAGTTTTTGTTTTGTTTAGAATTTAGGGATTTTCTTGAATCATTAAATCTCTTTAAAAATTTGGGATTTACCATTATGTCTCCTTATCTTCACCAGAGATGATTATCTCCTCTCTTTGTAATTTGGGCTTCATTCTTTGACAAGCACAAACTTCTTTTTAAGATGGTTAAATTGCTATTCGTTGCCCAAATATGTTTCATTGTCAGTTCATTTCCATCACCAAGAATGAATTTAATGGCATCTATATTGTTTTTATCGATAATTCTAAGGGATTTCATATGCTACCTAAAACTTTGCCTAGTAAGGTAAGCCAAGACTTCTCTACCTTGACTTTGCAAGCACGAAGAAAACAAATTATTAAAACTAATATTCTAACCATTAAATAAGCTAAAAACATTTTAAGGTGAATGGATTTCCTAGCATTATGGGAACAAGATCAAATATCCTATATATCATGACTATATAAATAAGAATTTCCTCTTAGGCCATCATGAAAAGATTGAAGGGATAAAACTTTAGGTATCAGATATACTTGTTGGTTATTTGATATGTCAAATTGATTTGTTTCGAGGATGAAAAAATATTTGAAATTTCACCAAAAATCTTATTATTTGACAAATTCAATTAATTTCAAATTATACAAAAATTTAAGACTTGTTTGAATATTCTTGTAAAAGGAATTTTCGAAGAGGTTTATGTCAATAATAGAGACACAGGAGCTTAATTAAATAGCAAATTGATTTTGGCTCACTTGTTCTAACATAATGAAAAACCCTGTGATATTACCTCCAGCAATTTACTTAAAAATCATACTATTAGAGAAAACGTTAGTGAGTCAGTGTTATTACTAATTAGGATGTCCAACTAGCAAGGAGTCCTATAAAAATATTAAATATGCTATATGTATCAAAAATTAACAAAACCTAAACAAAAATCTAGGGTTTTATCACTTTAGAGTTTAAATTGAATGTTTTGACAATGTTGAAGTTCTTTTTGAATGTTAATAAACATATGAGTCTAAGTTAAATTTTGGCACAATCGTTAGGGTTCAAATTACCCTTTTTGCCTAAGTCTAAAGTACTAAAAATTTAGATCTTAGTCCAATCAACATTGAGGGTGTTTTTTCTAATGCATCATCCTATTTATATGAAAACAAAAAATATTATAGTTTATAAGTGATTATGAGTACAATTAAATATAATAATTAAATTTAAAAGTAATGACCATCACTTACCAGCTTTGAGTAAATAATATTAAAAATTTTAGTTACTAATTTATGTTTTTTAATTTTAAAAAAACTTACAAAGAACTTAAAAATATATATTAATCTCTTACAGTGAAAGCTTGTTTGGTCTCACTACCTGCCTTGTTATGTTTAGTTTATTCATTATTTTCTTCAAGCTTATGATTATCACCTCCTACTTCAAATTTGCAACATACTTTTGCCATCATTTTTCTCTCATTTATCATTTTCATTTCTAATCTATAATTATAATTTTGTTATCAACCAAGCAAGCATGCATCATATCAACCAACTATTTCTACTTTCCATTTTTATTTTTATTATCCCACTTGGAGTTTCTTGTTTAGCCTAAAGCAAGTTTTTAAATTTTTTATATCACAGTTAGATTTTATAATTGTTAGTCCAATATTCAAATGTCTATCTTAGTTGTAATCATTTTTCTATTTTAAGTCTTGAGGAATGCATATACAAACATGAAAGTTATAAGTAAGAATATCGACATAAGATATGAGGCACAATGCTCAATTATATTATTGCTTGGTTGAAGTTATATGGACCATAATCATATTTGAATATATGCACAACCGTGATTTGATTCCTAATAATATGAGGTTTATGAGGCAACATCATTTTGTGAATAGAGAAGTGAGACATCTATATTAGAAATGAATGATAATTGCAAAATTAGGTCGAGTATAGATGCACATTATGTTATTGCAGTTATGGTTAGGTATAAAAATATGACATGCTTATAAAATGATTATCTTAATCATATAGACATGTTATGACGAGTGGGATTGGAAGAAGTAAAAGGAAAATTGATATATAAGATGCTTATTAGAATGAAAGAAAAGGATAGTATATATTTCTATATAATTTATTTTGGTGAGAAAGAAAGTTCAAGGAATTTGTTATAGGTAGATATAAGGAGTTAGGCTATTTATGTTGAATTTGGTGTTATGGTCACATTTAAAGCCATTTATCTTATGAACAAATATTGTACTTATTGGTCACAGATATTACTCTATTTATTAATGTAAACTAGTATAGGTAGTCTATATTTGCTTAGTTAAGCAGTATTGGCAAATGAGACAGTTGGTAATTTTTATTAACTTTTCTGCAAATGGTTGAGGTGTAAGCATGGCATGTCCCCTAACAATATAATTATATATGAGTGTGAAAGTAGTGCCATTGAGTTGGTATTCCCTATAGTAAGAGATAAATTGTGTTTATGACATATAATTAAGAAAGTACCTAAGAAAGTTAGTGCCTATAAGAGAAAATTTTGAAAGATACATTTATAAATGTTGTGCATGATGCTAATAACATTGAAGTAATAGCATGTATTGAAATGGTTATAGAGTTTGACTTTAAAATAATTATAGTTAAGTCTCTTTTTGATGATTATAAGAAATGGACTTCAACATATGTTAGAGAACATTCAGGTGAAATTGTCAATGACATAGAGCGATGAGGGTATGAATGACATAGAGCGATGAGGGTATGAATACTTTCTTTGATGGATATAAATATGTTTATAGTATATTGAGAAAATTTATTAGGCAATACAATGAAGTAATCAAGAAAAAGAATAACGTGAGATATAGTTTGATTATTTGTGTGTTAGGAAAATTATATCCTTTGTTACACAATTTGATATTGAGAAAGAATTTTAGAAAGCTTACACCAATACCTTGTCTCATACTGTACAAGAAGGACTAATAAGTATGATGTGTTATAGGATAAGTAAAACTTGGATTGAAAGAAGTAGCATGTTATATAGGGTATAGGAGATGAGTGAAGGTTGTAATATTATTAGGTTATGCATAGTTACGTTAAGTGACTCCCCTTACTAGCAAAGTGCAATAGTATGTTATTTAAATTTAAATAAATTATGTATCAATATACGTTCATATTTTTAGCAGGGTTAAGATTGCAAATATTCCAAAATATTTATTCATTGACAAGTGACATAAGGATATAGTTAGCTAATATGCAAAAATAAATTTTAGTAACATTAATTATATATATTTTTAATATAACGAAGTTGGACTTAGCTTTCTATAATACCTTTAATTATACAATAGATAAACGATTAAATTTTAAGTACTTATATAATATGTTAAAAGAAGTGAATAAAAATTTTATAAGTGCCTTTGCAATTAAGTCTTTGGATATCAGTGACTGTTGTATGCATACTAATCCCTTCTAAAGGGCATTAGATTAAAGGACCTAGTCTTCTCTAAGCCACATGGTAGGCTAGTAACAAGAAGGTTAAGATCTTAAGCAAAGAAGATCTTAAACAATAAACATAAAAAATAAGGCTATTTGTTATATATAAAAAAAAACATTAATTTTATACAATGAATGTGATTTTTTATGATATTACTAAACAATTGATATATATATTTCTTATTTAAATATTGTTCGTTGGGAGTGATGAGGGACAAGGAGGGAAATTTGGAAAAATGTAATAATATTAAAGAGAGTTTTAGAAATATAAATTTCAATTGCATCCCATTTTATAAATAGTTAAAATATACTATATGATTTGGTTATGTTTATATATAAGCAATCGTGAAATGTTGGATTTAGACAATGTATGAAAGTATTAATGTATGTGAAGTTATATTTGTGTTTAATACAAATTTTGTTTCTAAAACTTGAATAGGTTGTAAACTTAACTTTTACTATTATACTGATTTATTGTTGCTTATGAACAATCCTAAAAGTGATTGATAAGTTTGATAATCAATTTTAGGGTGGTGGATTTAATATTATGGTTAGGAATTTGTGAAAAGAACAAGCAAAAGTTTGAATAAAAGACAATGTATAACAACTAAAAGATCTTATTCCTCTGCTTATTGCTGGAGTTGTGAATAAATGAACCAAAGATTATGTATGATATGTTATTCATTATATGTTCATGATACAAATATTCCTTGTTAATAAAATGATTCCTTAAATATAAATATACTATATAGCCTTAGATAGCTTACATACACAACTAATAAGGAGTAGTACATGGTCATATTTATGCCCATGAATTTATGTTCTATGTAGGGAATACTACACACGCTATAATACAATCATCTTAACCCTTGTGTGTGTGCATTTTTAAAAGAGATAAGGAGTAGTACATGATGTCTAACATAAGGGTAACTTTTGTCATGTACAAACTTATAGATTAATCTAAATGACATGCCTTACACTACTTGAAACATGTGTGTGTAAGTTTCTAACTTCCTTTATAAGGCATATAGAGAGTAGTACATTACCTAGAACACAGGTATGTTTATGTCCATATTTATCTCAAGATTTGGTTTGGAGTAGTACATCACTTTAAATACAGGAGTGCTTATTCCTATATCATTCTCTAGATTAAGTTTAGAACATGCCTTAAAAATGACTTCGTTCTTATTAAAAGAAGAGAGGGACTAGTATATAACATGAAACGAGGGGTGTCTTTTCTTTTGTTCACATTTGGATAAAATAGGCCTGATTACATAGCCTAAAACATAAGCGAGTGTATGCCTTTGTTCCTTCTTGAAGCAGATAGGGTTAATTATATATCTGAAAGCTTAAACATGTTTGTACCATTATTCCTCTTTGAAGCACGTAAGATTTATTACATGTAATGAAATATTAGGCATGTCTATACCTTATTCCTCGCATAAGTATATAGGAGTATACTTAAGTTTTTTAATACTTTCAAGTTGTTCCTAACTACTAATGCCTCTCCCTCTTATTGTAGAGTGGATAATGGTAATTTGTCAATTATCCTATTAACCTCAACATCTTCCATCATTGACAAATCATAACCTAACTTACCAAATTTGACACTAGTTTAACTATTTGCTCTCTTAACCTTCTTGACTAACCCCATATATTTCACAGATTCAAGGTTAATAAGTTAAGAATTGAACATGTAGCGGTCATCTTATGAAGGATAGCAAATACTAATAGTTTTTCACTCGTTACATGATGTCCCTCTATATAACACCCCTTTCTTTATCATCCTTATAATATGTAAATAATTTTCAGAACAACAAGCCAAGTTACATTGGAAAGCTAGAAAAATAAATCGTGCATTATAAAAAAATAATGCAGATAATCACTCGTTACATAAAATATATAGTTGATCTTTTATGGAAACTCTTCATTATAGTGGGATCATAGTTGTAGTTTTCATACAATGCACACACACACAACACACACACACATAAACACCTATGTATATGGAAGTTTAATAGAAAGGTTTATTATGAGTGGGAATTCACAAACTTAGGTATATAAAACCTATAATTCACTATAAATTGAGTAACAAACATTAAGAAAGTTGCACCACCCATTTTAAAAGTATTCCCATTTTATTCATACAAAACTAGATTTCTCTTTAACTTAAATGTTAACAACACTTTAAGAGTCAGCTTCATATAAACATCTTCAAAATAATGTAAAAAAACATTTATCTAGCCCACATTCTCAACAATTTCTACCGCCTCAATTGTCAAACCATTTTCTACTAAAGAATGCATAGCTATACTTCTACTAGGTTCAAAAGATTTAGTTATAAGGATTCCATACCTTGTAAGTGACTTTCATTCGTGAAATGTAACATAGGATGTTAACTCTAATTAGGTTACTAGGGTTAACTAGAGTTAACTATATAAAGCTACCTTACTTTTGAATATGTTCTTACCCTTTCTTGAGGATGATCGCTTACTCATATTTTCATAAAGTTTTGCATCCACAATAAAAAGAATTCACATAAGTTCTCTCAAATTTAGTTATCTCAAAATGAAAGTCAAATGGAACCCTAACTTGGTGAAATCAACAATCTTTTGTGCATGTTAAAGTAATTAATTAGTTTCAATATAATGGATTTGTTTTTAATTGGTCTTTTAATTTTGGTAGGAATAAATTTGGAATGAGAGCATCTAATTAATTTTAAAGAAATAGAGAGAATTTTAAAGGAAAATAATCTATCTACTTTTGCATATAACAAGGGAATTATAAATTTAAATGGGACCTATTTAGACATATGATCATGTTGAAGGTCATCTATATTTGGTAAGTCAAATTGATCATTTTTGACAAATTAAGCATGATCTTGTAAATGAAAGTGCCATCAATCGTGTTCATTGGTAAAACCATACGACCACAATTTTTTTCTCAATCGAATTATATGTTATGTTGCACTTGGAAACTAAGTATAAATATAACTTATTACATGGACATATCATGAATCATATTCCTATTCACTACTAACATAGTCAGTTTCAGTTTTTCTTATATATATTGTATTCTTTGTATAGTATAATGATATCTTTAATACGGATTGATGTTATGTTTTATATATAGTGATGGTATTATCTCTACTCAGTTACAATATTTACATTTGACAATTAATGTGGCACCTATTTGTATAGGTCTACGGTATTTTTTGTAAGGTATTATGTATTTTTTGTGGACTAATTATATTAGTTATATATAATGATGTGATTTTCTTTTACATAATTAAAGTTTATAGGAGAGATGGTATTTTATTTGTATAAAGTTATGGTATTCTTTGTGTAATGTGATGACATGTTTTGTATGTAATTATCATATTTTTAGACTAACCCTAACTTGGTGAGACCAATTTTTTTTTTAAGGAAAGATGAAGTAACTAAATATTTTGTATGTAATTGAGTGTGTAGAAATTGGTATTTCATTTTTACTAGGAATAGATTTGGATTAAGATCATGTAAGAGATTTGATAAAGATTACGAGAATTTCAAAGAAACTAACCTTGTTCTTCCGTTGGGCATGACAGAGGAATATTTAAATTTTCTTTAGGCACTGTCCAATATACAATTATGTTCAAGGTTTGTCTAATTGAGGACTCTAACTCTGCTTTATTGACATTACTAAAATAATTTAGAATATACAAGTGTAACATATTGTCCTTTAAACAAAACTATTAATGAACATAGTTTAGAACACGGACATATATTAAACTATGTTGTTCTTATTGAGTGGTGATAAATAACATATGAACGTAGTTTAATGACCATGGTAAAAGCCATATTTCTTTTCAAACCCATACATTAATAAGGTTAGCAATATGGGCATATCTATGTCGTGTTCTTTAAGGAACTAATTAAACCAGTTTGAAACTAGAGCATGGTTTACAACATGTGGGTGTGACAATTCGTGTTACTCTATAACATGAGTGTGTCTCAAGCTATATTCATATAAATAATTAGATTTTTAAATTAATAATATAGAGAGAGTGTTATAATTATTTTTCCTAAATATTGGTATTTACAATATATAATACTTTTATTTATAGATTTTACTAAAGGTTTTCTTTGTAAAAAGTTAACCTATTTTTTCTATAGAATATTAGTATTTGTAAAGATTGTTATTATTTTAAAGATAAGGGTCATAGTATTTTTGGTCTAGACATGTAGTATTTGTAAGACAAAGTGACGAGATTTTTTATACAGCATGGTGGTTTTTTGTCTATACGATGGCCTTATTTTTATATATGATTGTGATATTTACAATATAAATTTGTGATATTTATAGTATTCATTAAAATTTTTTAAAATTGTAAATTATATTATTTTACTGGAAGTATTGTATTAATGGAGATAGTAAAAATATTAATAAATATCTTAAGCACAACCCTTTAATAAGAGTGGAGGTATTTCTTCTTTAAGGTTCATACTCTAAATTGAGTTAAGCTACTTTTTCAATTTAAGTGGTGGGATTTTGTTTATCTATAATATTGATCTTTTTCTAAATAGTGGTGACATATCTTTTTTGTATAAGATTATTTTTTAGAAGAAAAATGGTATTATTGAACTTTTTTGTATAAGATTATGATATTTGTAAAATGGAGTGGTATTTAAAATATTGAGTTAAGATATTTTTAAATATAAGTGATGGTATTTTGTCTAATTAGCACTGACATTTTTTACGACGATGCTGTTATTTTTTATTTAAAGTAGTGATATTTTTTATAGGCTTGCAATATTTATGATATATGACATTATTAAAGAATAATTTAAAAGTGTCAAAAGCGTCTTTAAGTTATACTAATCTCTTGAACCCTATCTCCTTGGTCTTCTCCTTCATTGTCATCTCCTTATGCCTCAAGATAACCTCAACCTTATCCTTCTCTATTATTGGTGCCTCGTCACTCTTTAAGACCTTTTTTTTGTTCATCATTAACGTCTCCTCATGCCTTAGGACTTACTGTTCATTTATATTCTCTGTTGTCGACATCTATTGAGTCTCAAGATTTTTTTTTTTTGTCATTTAACTAAAATGTCAATAGCTATTCACATATAAAATAAAAATTGTAGACAAACTAGTTCTTAACAAATTAGTAAATCATGACCTTTGACTAATACCTTTTGGAGAGCCTTCCTTATTTTCCTCATCGCCTCCTACCCATTGTCGAGTGATATTCATTGTAATCAACCCTCCATGTCCAAGATAAGTTAAGAAATTTATTCATTCAATTCTTCGAAAGCATTATTTCCAAATGTTACAAGTATAAACTTAATACTATAAGAAAGATATAAACTAATAATAAATGTTTGTCCCCTACTCCACTCCTTAGCCACTTAGTCAATTTCAATATACTCCTGACTCATGACACCATATATAATGCATGTATAAACAATTCTATTACAAAAATAAAAAATTAACGTATAAACTCCATCGGCAGAGAGAAAGCCGAGGGAGACATTGCTTGTATGTTATATTTATGAATTAGTCGTTAGGTTAATAAGTTGATACAGCTTCGAATTCTTCACGTTTCAATTAATTGTGCACCTACTATTTTCCTGTTTAGACATCTAAGATGCAACATGTTGAAAAGTTGTGCTTATTTGTTTTTGAGTTCTTTCTAACAAGAGGAATTACTTTCAAGCTTCTTAAGCAAGCTTTATAATATATAAATTATTATGATAAATTATAGTTATCCTTTGAATAATTTCATTAATTAAAAAAATCACTTGACAAGTGATGATCTCTAATTACTACTTATCGAGTGATTGGTTGAGTCTTTTCAAAAACAAACAATCAGATGATAAAAATATATTTTAATTATCAAATTTCATTAAGTTCAATACTAAATATTTCAGTTGAAATGTTAATAATTTATTATGTGAGTTATTTCATTATAAAAGAATTAATACTTTAGATAAAAATCACATATATGTTCAAATTATGTAATATTTACTTTTTATTACGGCTGAACGTGCTTTGTTGCATTGATTTTAATTTAAAAACTATGTTATTCAATTGCTGGCCAGTGGTCGGCTAACAAATTATTTGGTCTACTGTACTTCTGTTTGCATCGGCTTTGACTATCATTTTGAAGACGTTACAGAGTTCAGCGTCAGTGACTCAGTTCTCGCAGTCCAACTCCTCCTCCTCACCGCAGAAGGTTAGGTTTGGGCCGTACCAAAGATAAAGTTTGCAATTTTTTTTTTTGTCTCTGAGAAAACTTGGTAAAACCATCTAATATCTGTTTTTAACTTTTTATTTATTCGACGAATCCCTAATCTTCTTCTACGTTTAAAGCTGATGACCTTTTTACAAACCTATCCTTGCCTCCTCCCGAAACTGTTCTTCTTCAACCTTCGAAAGTTCTTCCTCTTCTCCGAAAGTTCTTCATCTTCTCGACGTTCCAACGTTTTACCACCAGATTCTAGGTAAGTTATTTGTATTGTTTCGATTGAGTGGGGTTTCGATTGAGTGGGTTTCATGTGGGTATTTCATCTGGGTATTTTGAGATACCCATTTCTCATCTGGTATTTCATCTGAGTTTCATCTGGGTATTTCCAATGGGTTTGGATTAAAGCATCGTGTGTTCATCGGAAACCTTCTATACCCATTTCTTTGTCCCATTTGCATTCACTCTTTACCCATTTCATCACCGTAAACGTCCCTAGCCGACTGATAACCAAGTCCCTCCTTTTCTTTAAGCAATACCTTATTATCTCACGAACAAGAGCCCCCACTCACGTCAACGCCCACCACCTCTCGAAATACCAGCAACTTTGTTTTTCTTCTTTATCCTCCCTCTGCTATTTCTGTAACCATAAACCACTAGTAAAGCTACACGTACAGTTATGGCTTCTCGTAGTTTAGCTCTCCAACTCTAAATCACTGTTTGTTTAATTTGTTTGCAATCTATACTCTGTTTTTTCTGGGTTGCAAGAGAAGATTGAATCGGTCAAGTTGGAGTCACACAGGATTGTTTTGGGTTGGGTTAAAGCAAATGCTTGAAAAGTTAACGGCGGTGAAGAGATGTTGAGCTAAAATCAGGTGGTGGGATGGAGGAGGACATAAGTAGATTTGAAGTATGTAATTCCTTAATATTTAATTTTATTAATATAATGTATTCATTAAATATTAATAAATATTCTCATATTAATTATATCAATAAAAAATATTATTATTTATACAATTTTTTAAAAAATTAATACTTAAAATTTCAAAATTAAATATTTTTAAATTTCTTACCTAATAATTATATCTCTACTGTAAATTATTTTTCTATTTAAAAAGAATATTACACAATTTCTAAAATAAAATTTAATAAATATTAAACATTTATAAAATTAATTAAAAATAAATAAAATAAAAATATTAAAGAAAAGTATTTGAAGAATTTAAAATTTATTAAAAAGATTATTAAATAAAAATAATTTATTTATTTAAATTTATAAAAATTAATTAATTTATAAAAATTAAACTATTTGTTAATTAATAATTTATTTTTAATAACAAAAAATTATTAAAATAAATTAAAAAAATAAAGCCACTCAAATCATTAGTCGTCGTCGTCGTCATCATCACACCCAATCCAAAATCTTGCAATAAAGCAAGATTTTGAAAGGTCTGATAATACGTGACCTTACCTTTACATAATAGAGAGACTATTTTCGGTAGATCCGCATGCATGCAGATGTGACAATATTAAAATAATTTTATATTTAAAAAAAGAAATCGAAAGTAAAGTGGAAAAAAATTAAAAAAGAAAAGACAAAAACAGTGAGTAGATGCCCTAAGAAGCACTGAAACAGTTTCTCTTTCTCGAAATTGGCCTTTTTTTTTTCCCACCACCATCTCCATACCTGTCACCACTGCTCTACTTCTTCTTCTTCTCTCGTAGCTTCCCCGAATTAGCTCCAATAGTCGAAACCCTAATTTGTTCCAATTCACTCATTTTTTCGTCAGATCCGCCGCATTTCGGCTCCTAAGTCCGACGATCTTTTTCCGTCCAAATTCGGCGCTGTCTTCTCCTTTTCCGTTCAACGTACCTTAGATTTGTAACTGTCGTCTTCTGTACAAAATTTTCCAGATTGACCCTTCCTAGCTTCGATTTGCTAACCTGTTCATTCTTTACCCAAACGTAGTTATTTTGAATCTTGTTATTATCTTTGTTCGTAGGTTCTGTAAAAAATTTGGTGTTTATATCAGATATTTACTTGGTTAGGGTTAGGGCTTTTTTTTGTAATGAACACGAACAACAATAGATGGAGGAACCCGCCGGGGATCGGCGCCGGAAGGGGCGGAGGCATTAACGCGAACCCTAGTTTTCAATCGAGGGTTCCGCAGCAACAGTATGTGCAAAGGAACTTTGTGCAAAATCACCACCAGTTTCAACAATACCAACAGCAGCAGCAGCACCAACAACAACAACAACAGCAGCAGTGGCATAGGAGGAATCAGTTGCCTCCTTCGGAGTCCACCATCGATGAGGTTGAGAAGACTGTTCAGTCCGAGGCCCTTGACTCGAGGTTCGTTTACTTAGGTTTTCAATTGTTTATTCTGAAAGGTTTCTGGTTGTTGTATTTTGTTGTTCTTTCATTCGAGAATATTTAATGTTGTGTTGTTGTATGCTTTAAGTTGTAGTCTGAAGTGTTGTTGCTTTTTGTTGGATTTCTCTGATTAGTTCTCAAGATTGGAAGTCGGGGCTAAAGATACCACCACCTGATACACGCTACAGAACTGAGGTATGTTCATTTTTCACTTGCATGCTTGTTATTGTTGATGACATATCTTTACGTTGGTGGCTAGTGATGCAACTACCCTGGAAATTTTCAAGGATTGATTTCCTTTCATTTACATCTTTAACATTCGTAGTCACATCTGGATTGAGTTTTTACGGTTAATCCAAATTTGACTCTAAAATAAAACAATGGCATGTGTGGTAAAAGTTCTTGTTTCTTTCTTGAATTGCATATAACATGCCAAGGCAGTCAAGGCATCTACCTAGCTGTGTCAGTGTGCCAAGGCAGGGTGCCAGACAGGGAAAGTGGCACAGTGCCTTTTGGTACCTGGAACAAGGCACCTTTAAACCAAACACTTGCCTGGGAAAATATGCCATATAGATAAATGGATGTGATTTGTATTCCCTTTAGATATGAGAGCCTTGATAAGAAATTCAATGAAGTAACATCTTTTGAACTTCATTCTGCTTTTTGAAAAGCATTGCAAACTCTAAGTAGTTGTTTTGGTGACATGCAAGCTTTTTTTTAATTGGTTAGGGCTCTTGAAAATTATCAAGAGTATTTATAATTTGCTAAACTGATGGACCAGTGCTGATTGCTTTTTAAATTTTCATCTATCAGGATGTCACAGCTACAAAGGGAAATGAATTTGAAGATTATTTTCTGAAACGTGAATTGTTAATGGGTATATATGAGAAGGGTTTTGAACGGCCTTCTCCAATTCAAGAAGAAAGCATACCAATTGCACTTACTGGTTGTGATATTCTAGCCAGAGCAAAAAATGGAACTGGGAAAACTGCTGCCTTTTGCATTCCTGCATTGGAAAAGATTGACCAAGATACTAATGTTATTCAAGGTTGATTCAATTCTCTTTGTTTGGGATTTACCTTATTTAATACATGGAGGACATTAGATAGTTTTGGGTACTTTTGTTTTAATGTAAGATGGTTTCACTTTTTTGTTCTCCTTTGCAAGAATAGGTCCAACATTTTTAAAAGATTTAACCTTTAGTTTTATAAGACTATAATACAGAAAGGAATTGGTTTCTTTTAGTGATCTTTGCCCTGTCTTTCACAAGGAATCTTTACTTCAAGTTTGTTTTATGAGTAGTTTAAACGTAGAATAATGTGACGCCTGATTTGCTTCGAACCACTAGGTGTGTTTGCTTTGAGTACTGACCTAGAAAATTGAATTGGCTTTCTAAATTCTAAACCATTGATATTTTGTATGCTTTTATGTATAGTTGTTATACTAGTACCAACACGAGAGTTGGCTCTTCAGACGTCTCAAGTGTGTAAGGAGCTTGGCAAACATTTAAAGATTCAGGTCATGGTCACAACAGGTGGTACAAGTCTAAAGGATGACATCATGCGCTTATATCAACCAGTTCATTTACTAGTTGGTACTCCTGGAAGAATATTAGATCTTGCAAAAAAGGGTGTCTGCATCTTGAAAGATTGCTCAGTGCTTGTCATGGATGAGGTACATTCTATGCTCGACTTAGTTATTCTTGTATTTTGACCAAGGAGTTCTCATATCATTAATGAAAGTTGAAATTGACATCTCAATGGACAGAAAATTTGTGGCCTGTATTTCTCCACAGAAAAACTGACCATATTACCTTCTCAATGTATGGAATTCAGTTTATTTTAGACAAAGTAGCATAACAGATTCCCTTGATAGTTTAAGCCTTAAGGATGACTTTGGATATAATTGCATAAACATACTTCTTGTCTTGATTTTTTGTCATTCATTTACTTTCCAGTTGGAACTGGTCATTTACAATTACTGTTATATTCTTAGCAGATTTGTTATCACATTGTTTTCATCTGCTCTCTTGTTTAAGTTATCGATTTATGATCCTGTGGTAAAAATATCTGATGCCACATGCATCTTTGTATTTCAGGCTGATAAGCTTCTCTCTCCGGAGTTTCAACCTTCAATAGAGCAGCTGATATGTTTTCTTCCTGCAAATCGCCAGATATTAATGTATTCGGCCACATTTCCTGTTACCGTCAAGGATTTCAAAGATAGATATCTACATAGGCCTTATGTTATCAATCTCATGGATGAGCTTACTCTGAAGGGTATAACACAGTTTTATGCTTTTGTGGAAGAACGCCAAAAAGTCCACTGTCTAAACACTCTTTTCTCCAAGGTTTGCCCAAACTAGGTTTTGTTGTTTGCTTCGAATTATTCTTTGTGAATATGGTGTGATTCTTACTTTATATGCAGCTGCAAATAAACCAATCGATCATTTTCTGCAACTCTGTGAATCGGGTGGAACTATTGGCTAAGAAGATTACAGAACTTGGTTATTCTTGTTTTTATATCCATGCAAAGATGCTGCAAGACCATCGCAACAGAGTGTTCCATGACTTCCGCAATGGTGCATGCAGGAATCTTGTTTGTACTGGTACGTGATGGTTTCCAGTATCTTAAATATAAATCAACGCATAACCTTTCTTTTGGTACTCTGCAGTGTTGCCTGACTTTCCAATCATAAGCATTTCGATTGCTCGTGATCATATTGTACTGTGCTTTGCATGTTTAACTTGATTTTCCACTATTATGCAATTTTGAATTTGCCGTATGAAGTATCCCCTCTTTCTCCTTGCTTGACATTGTAATATGGCATATGCATTGAAAAGTAACTAACAAGAGATTATATACTTGATGCAGATCTGTTTACTAGGGGTATAGACATCCAGGCAGTGAATGTTGTAATTAACTTTGATTTCCCCAAAAACTCAGAAACGTATCTTCATAGGGTAAGTTGGATAAATTGGTTTTCTGTCAACTTTCCATTTGTTTTTGACCCTTACAGTTTTCTATCGTTTTATGTAGGTTGGACGATCTGGAAGGTTTGGTCACCTTGGTTTAGCGGTGAACTTGATCACATACGAGGACCGCTTTAACTTGTATGCATTGTTCTCACATTGCTTGTCGAAACTTGAGGGCTTAGATAAAACATCTGATATAAACTTGATCTACTGCCATTTTTCCCTCCAGGTATAGGATTGAACAAGAACTGGGGACTGAGATCAAGCAAATTCCTCCACATATTGATCAGGCGATATATTGCCAGTAGTTTGTGGTAGAATATCGTGTAACTGAAGAACAGCGAGTGGCAAAACAGAGTAGAAGTGGTGAGTACTCCGTGGATTTTGCCAAGTTGCTGATCAATATTTGTTTCACTTGCTACCCGTCTGAAATTGCTTACTCTTAACTAAGCCTTAATGATTTGGCATTTGCTTAAACATGTCATAAAATTTGTCAATGATGGAAGTTGATGGGTTGTATGTTCTTGTTGGGTAGGAATCAAGTTCATCTTCTGCGGACTCTTGCTAAGAATTAAATGTTGTTGATGGAAGACTTGGGATTTCTATATCATGAAATGCGTTTTCTTTAGTTTTCTGGATTTATATAGAGGATTATAATAGAGGCTAGAGATAAGAGTTAAAATAGTTTCTTTTTAACAGTCTCAGTCTCCAGTCTGGTCGAGTTCTTACTTATCTTACCAACTTTTATTAATACTATCTATAATACTATAACAAATTAAAGATATGGAAATACCTGGATTAATCTATTTATGGGTTGAACTATGATTGAGGTTCCTTGTTAGCCCCCACCTCTTTTTATCCTGATATCATCGGAGCACAGCTTTAATTGGCGGATCTTTTTAAGAAAGAAAGGAATTGAATGTTACCTTTTTAGTGGATGAAAACTACTTCACACCTCAGGCTATCCCCGAAGCCTTCAAGGAAATCAAATACGGATGAGTTTGAAATTGGATCAGACATGCCCTAATGCCCTAATTAACAGTAGAGATCGGTTTGAGTATGTTACTGGTGTTGACATTCGGGGATGAAGCACTGCGGGGGAAAAGACGGAACTATGAATCGTCTAGTTAGAACTATGCCCCTCCAAATAGAGATTCTTTGAGAAGCTCCGGGAAAGGTTTCGAGAAAGGATATCAGGATTGAACCAAAAATTGAACTGAATATATCTACTTGAGTCGAGATCTCCCTCATCGGTTAATACCAAATCCCAGAGAGCTTACTCTTCCTCCGATTACGCAAGGTTTGGAAAGTTGAAACACAAAAAGTCATACCCTGATCGCATTAGTTTCTGTAGTTGAGAAAGATACTCGAGCTGATTTACTTGTGTGAAGAACCGAGCGTTAGAATCTCTATATATTTGTTAGAGAGGTAGTTCTCTCCTTCCCTAATCGAGAAAAGGATAGAAGATTCAAGAAAACCTTAAGTCGTTATACCCGAATTGTAAAACGACCTTGTAAAACGTAGTGCATTGTGTAAAACGTCGTCGTATGCTTACCTAGGGAATTCAGTGAGCTAACTCTACTCTCATTTCATATAATCTCCATTATTTATTAATGAATTTTTAAATTCTAAAAAAAGATAGTTTAATGTTTTAAAGATTTTTCAATTTAGTGATTAATTTTTTAAAGTTTAAAAATATAAATTAAATCAAAAGGTTATTTTTAAAGATGTAATTTTGTTAATATTTTGTGGATGTTTAAAACTATTTCTTAATATTTAAATTTTATTGTTTGTTTAGATTTTTTAAAAATTAATAGTGACCAAAAACGATACAAATATTATATGTAAATTAATCAAATATAAAATTTAATTTAAATTAATTAAATTTGATATAAAATAATAATTTGTTACTGTATAAAGTTATTAATTTTATTAGTCTAGATTGGATTTAGGAATAATTAGATTACATTATAGTATTGATTTGTATCAATAAATTTTAATGGAATTTTTTATAATTATTTTAAATCAAATAAGAAATTCTTTTTAATATAATTATAATACCAATTAGATAACGAAAAACACGAAATATTTTAGCAAAGACCATCTTTAATTAAAGTTAAGTTCAATTAAATTTAAACTAAGCTTAAATTTTAAACAAATTTAATTAATTTAAATATTTTAGAACCCGAATAATTGAAAAATCCAATTGACTTATCTGTCGAAATTTTGCATTGTCTAATTTTTTATTCAATTTTTAATTTAATTTATTTTAATAATTCTTGTTAAAAATCGACCAGTTTATTAATTAATATGTCAATTTTATAAATTAATAAATTATTATAAATCAATTAATATCATTTAAAACTTTTTTATAAATTAAATTTCTAATTTTTTGATATGTTTGTACAATTTTTTTAATATAATTTCAAATTCTTTAAATTTATAAATTTTTTAGTCAATTATATTATAATTAGGGTTAAAATTTTCAAATTTTAAATTTCTTTTTTTTTAATTTCAAAATATAAACCACCGCCATCTCTCTGAACGCTTACCGCTGCTGCATTTATGGTACCGAAGCCATTTCTCATATTTCCTCCATCCTAAATCTTTTCTACTGCTTTCTTTCCCACCAAACAAACTGACAAGCTCACTCGACACATTCGAATTCCTTATCATATAAATTAAGAGCAAAGGGCAATACCCTTTTCTTTTTTCTAGTTTCTCTACATTTTTTGTTGCAACAGAGCTTGGAAGTTTCCCTTGTCCTGTTACTGTAAGGCAGGCAAGTGAACCAAGCAAGGACTGGTTGAAGAAGGTAAGTAATTTGATGGTCACTGTCAATGTAGGGCTAGCCTGCCATTATTAACTCTTCAGCTTGTAAAATTTCTGTGTCTAGTCCACAAAGAATCCGCCTTTAATGCATTTCACTTTCATCTTCATTTCTTCATTGCATTATTACTCTCCTCCTTCCTCTGTCTCTGTCTCTTGTCTCTTTCTTGCGTACGGCGAAGATCCGTCAAAACAGGAAACCCCATCTCATTAACTCTTTTCACTGTTTCTACAAGGTCTTTGAGGCTCTATGATGATTACTGTTTCTACAAGGTCTTTGAGGCTCTATGATGATTCAACTTCTCACTTTATCATTGATAGATTGGACGTGTGTTTTTGTCTAGTCTCGTTCATACGCAAATTTATTGCTCTTTACACCAGCTTGGAACTCGCTGATCGTCCTTTCTTCCACACCCTTATTAAATGCCCACTTTCGATTTACCTAGATAAGAACAAACTTCGCATTTAAAGCTCTCTATCTCTCTCTGGATCCATGTCACACGCGGCTACTCTGGCTCTCTCTTTACGGCTTCTGTCACCTGTGTTTAATAATGCGTGTGCACTTTTTTTCTAATGCTTAGCTTTTTTCTTTCACAGTAAAGGGTTTCGCTCGCTTGGTGGTTTTGAAATTTCGTTGAAGTTGAAAAGTAAATGGGAAGGACACCATGTTGTGAGAAGAAGGGGTTGAAGAAAGGTCCATGGACACCTGAAGAGGATGAAGTTCTTGTTAGTTACATAAAGAAGAATGGCCATGGAAGCTGGCGCTCTCTTCCCAAGCTTGCTGGTAGGTAGATAGATGGTTTAAGCATTTGGGAAGCAAATGTAGCTTAAAAGTGATATTTTTTGCGAACTTGTTTTGCATTTTGATTCGGACCCAGAAGAGAATCGGTTGGAATTAGAACAAAAATTTCCTGTTTAACTCGTTTAAGCTCGCATTCTGCACAGCTGTCTCTCCACTTCCCAGTCAATTACTGTGTGTTCCATGTCCTACCTGAGAACTGTTATTATTCACTCCTGAAATCGAAATTATTCTTTAGTTAATATTTCTCCTTCATGATAATCGCCTTCATTATTAGTTTTGTGAGGATTTCCAAGCTTTCATTGAAAGCTATCTCTTGTTTAAAGATGTCATTCTTGCTTGAAGGAACGTCAATGTATCAATTGTTGACTGATTTTTACCTGTTTGAACAGGTCTTCTTCGCTGTGGAAAGAGTTGCAGACTAAGATGGACGAACTATCTCAGGCCAGACATCAAACGAGGTCCATTCACACTTGAGGAAGAGAAGCTTGTAATTCAGCTTCATGGTATCCTAGGAAACAGGTATTTCCTTTTTGTGTTACTTCTTAAGAAATTTGGATAGAGCTGGTGTGAGAAAAGATGAGCAGGATCAAAACAAGTTAGTGACTTGCATAGATTAAAGACTTTGACAGATTCAGCTAAATCGCGTATATTGATGTTGTTATTGAGAAATTGTGCATTATCTTGTTTCTAGCTGGAACAACTTTTGTCAAGTGAATCTGGAAATCTTATCAGAGTTCCTACCTTGATTTACAGGTGGGCAACCATTGCCTCTCAACTACCTGGAAGAACAGATAATGAGATCAAGAACTTATGGAACACCCACTTGAAGAAGCGCCTTCTTTGTAAGGGACTAGACCCTCAGACTCATAAGCCCTTAGCCTCAGCCTCTTGTGGAATAGCCATAAAGGGACCTGCCTCTCCCACCACTCGCCATTTGGCTCAGTGGGAAAGCGCTCGCCTTGAAGCTGAAGCACGACTTTCCAGGGAATCCTCATTCGTCCACACATCTGGGGAAACTGATTCTGATCATTTCCTACGCATGTGGAACTCACAAGTTGGAGAAGCATTCAGGAAATTGAACAAGGATAGGAAACCTGTCTGCCAAAGCCCAATCTCTCAGGCTTCTTCATCCACCACCAAATGTGGATCATTTTCAGTCATCACTTTAGATGTTAGTCCTCACTTGGCAGGGTCCTCTGGTACAGAAAACAATCAAAACGATGAAACTCAGTGCAAAAGCTGCAAACTTCATGCTCTACATGCGATGGGTGGCTCTTCATCAAGCTCTTCTGATTTGGAGGATTCGACGGACAACACTCTCCAGCTTTTGTTGGATTTCCCTGTTAACAATGATATGAGTTTCTTGGAAGAAAGCATGGATGATTGTATCACTTCTTCTGCAATGTCAACCAGAACCTCCTTCGTTTGTCCACTGTGAAGCATTCAGGAAAGCTAATCCTTATCGTTAGGCTTCTGTTGGTTAGTTTTCCAGCTATATTTCATGACCTACGAGCTTTTAAACCTGTGTAAAAAGAAGGAAAGCTCATGGTTCATTGTGGATCTTTTTGGCCTAGTTTAGTTAAAGCTCATGGTTTTATTTACTTGAGCCTGGGCAATTATATAGGAAGGGTATTTCCCCAACTAGAACTTTCAGAATCATCAGATATGCTATGTAATATTTCCAACTTTCTGAGGCTATTCAATTCATCAGATTTCTGCTTCTTGCCCCAATCTTACTGTTATTTCCTTTGGATGGCTATGTTTAAAAAACTTGATAATCTAAGGACCTGGTTCAGAATCATATTGTGGAAATATGTCACAGTTTGTTTAAGATCTTCAGGATTTCCAGTAAACTGATATGAGACATGATATGGTTACATGATGTATAAGTAAAGAGAGGTCATCCAGATACTCCCAACAATTCTCTAACAAGATTTCATACAACTATCAGAATGAATTCACACATTTCTCACATATGAAATATTGTTCATTTCTATACATACACACAGCACAATATGATTCATTAATGAAAATTTGCTTCTCCGGCAAGTAGACATAAACAAGGTGGAAAGTATGAAAGGGGAGAGTTGAACAAACAATGAAAACAGTACATCTATTTACTCATTTTAAGACCAGGTTTGCATCATCAGAAGCAGCCAATCCACTTCTTCGGAGTTTGTCCTGTAGCTCGGAATTTTGCAGCCATTTCCTCTGCCTTCAGAACTTCTTCTCCACGTCTGGCTTCAACCACTGCCCTCTTTTCTTCAGCTTCTTTATGTATTAAAGCCATCTTGTTCTTAGTTTTCTCCCCATATTCAGCTTTTTTCTTCTCCAGTTGTTCCTGTCATTTCTTGAATTTGTCAGTGTTTAAACCTACGCAAAAACGAGGTAAAAACGTATTGAAAATCTGGAGCAGAACAAGGAATATGCTACGGTTTAATACTTGTAAGACATGTTAATGGGTAAGAACAGGAAGTCTTTGAATTAGAACCTCAATCGTTCTCAGTTTGGCTTCTAGAGCTGCCTTCTTGCTGTTCTCCCATGCACCAACTTCTGAGATCTTTTTCTGAGCCCTGCTCAACAATACCAGGATAGAAGTTTCAAGATCAACATCCTCAGAAACCGAGTGGAAATTAAGTTTGCAACAAATAGTGACTAAAAACTACTAGGTAGATATCAAACTTCTTAGTTCTTTTAAAGTATATAACAAAAACTTGAAGGTAACTTTCAGAAGAAAGAAGCAAAATTGATGCTGATGAGTAACATCAACTGGGAACCGGTTAAAGTGAAGTGTCAAAGTTTGATCAAACTCAATACATCTTGATTATTAAGCTTCCTTTTAGTGCAAGTTTTTGGAATATTAGAGACAGCTTACTTGTTCTCTGCTTTACTTTTCTCGCTTTCTTCCCATGCCTTGACGAAGGAATTCCTCTTCTCTTTCTCAACCTCTGCAAGAGAAATATCTGAACAACAAAGTAATGGACATAAATTAGTCATAGAAAACGAAAATCTCCATTGTCATGTGCAGAGAAACTGTATTTATTTCATTTTAAGGGCCACATTATAGCAGAAGCTAAGTCTTGTAATGATTATACACAAGAAGTAATTGATGGATCCAATCATAAGTTGTTCTCCAATTCTACATTATTTACCAAAACTACTGTGAAATGAACATAGAAATGGAACAGTGGAGTATCTTAAGCACTTACCTCTGTCAAGAGAACCTCCTGAAATCTTCTTTGGAGCAGCAGGTTCTGGAGGCTCTGATAAAACAAGAAACTCAATCACCTTATTGGTTATGTCATAACTAGAAAAGAATGATTTCCACTTCAACCAAATTGTTTTAATTCTAATGAGTATATACAGAATAAAAACTTTAATTCTCTGCGATCTTGCCGAGTGGATTCTTCTGTTTTGTTCCAACACCAACATGGATTGACAAAAGAGTTCGCCAACACATTTCATGCATGATACTGCTATATTTCCCTTTCTTTACAGCTTCAATTATTGAAGGCCAAAAAAAGACGAAGTGAGGCCCCCCTCTTGCGGGGATCCCATGACAGTTGGCGTTTAGTAAAGCAACCATTATTCAAACTCTTGTGGAGCTGTCAGGATCTTATTCAACTATGGAAATGAATGCATTTAGGCCCTACAGATACAGTTCCGACACGTAAGCAAAACTGCAACTAGATAATGAAGTCTCTTCAAATCCCATCATATCACACAACCCCAAAATCTCAAGTAACAGTAACGTTTCAGATTTGGTAATAGCCGGCACAGCCTCGCTCAGCAATGTAATACTAAGAAATGACTCCTTTGAGAAAAAAGTATGAAGGGGCAAAGATGTATAAAAAACAAGACGAGAGAGAGCATCATTGTGAATTATTGCCAAACTTTTGGATGAACAGTTCACGCAAACTGTACGTATATACTCAGGATTGGTCGTAACGGTATCCAAAGTTGAGTCTTTTTGAGTACCATCTGTACAATATAGCAATCAGGAAACTTTGAAAAGGAGCAGAAGACAATAAACTTTCCCAGAATCCCAGACCAAGGACATAGAGAAAGAACGATGAGCAGAAATACCCGCAAAAGGAAATCTGAGGAAAGTACAACAAAACAAACAAATAAGACAAACCCAGAAGAAAAGCTGGAATCTTTCACACCCTCAGCTTTGGTTAAAGCACAGTAAATCGCATACTTTTCACTTCCCATCCAAAAGCTATCTCACCTTAACCAAGCACATACAATACACATAAAGACAATTCAATATCTAGAAGATGTCTACATATATATATAAAGAAAGAGCTCTACTTTCTACAACAGCAAGAGCTTTGGATTCCTCTGAAGGTGGTGGCGCTGGAACCATTGCTTTCTCCTCCGTCACATCCTTCTTAGGTTCCACCGTAGTCTCAGTCCCAGTTTCCGGCTTGTTCACTGCCAATTCCGCCATTCCTTTCAGTCAGCTATAGATATCTCCCTCTCACTCGCTTAACACTAAAATACGGGTCTCTAACTCTTGCTCTCGTACCACCTTAAATGCTCAATTTAGCCACTTCGAAGAAACTTTCGGTGCTCTTTCAAGGTGGGTCCCCTGTTCCCTACTAACACTGTTCATCGAACCTCGGGTTCAAATGATCTCGAGGAAACACCTATTACGTCAACCGTTCGTTTCAAACATCCGATCGATCCAACGGTGACAGGGGATGGGAACATGGGACCAGGAGAGAACTTTGTTGTATGGCAAATTTGCTCATATGCCGACAGGCGACAAGTAGTCGTAAAACCCCGACATTGAAGAAC
>JANPWT010000245.1:10853682-10865015 GCA_024678245.1 Erythroxylum densum
GATGTTGGACAAAAGATTTTGATGGGAGACCTCAAAGTTCATCCAGCTTTAAAGCTAATTCAGCAGAAGGATTTCCCCGTCTGCAAAATTATGGGATCCAGGGTTTCTGATCAGCGGAAATCTAAATAAGAACTTAGGAAGTCAGAGCCTTCTAGGAACACAAATGAACACTGCTTTCAGCAGGGAAGTTGCATGCCAAATTGTAAGATGAGTTTAAAATGGATCAATCCAATCTTAAAGATGCAGCTTTTGCCTTCTTATATTCCTTTCTCCTTTAAATTGACATTGTGGGGGTTCAGGTGAAGCAGTGGATGCCATTTTGGACAAATTGTTTATGAATTAAGAAGTGCTGGCATATTTGAGATCTTGCTAGCCTGACCACAAAAATTTATGGATCTTGCTTTTCTTGTTTGGTTGATTTAAGGATCCTCAATTGGTGATATATGCCCTTTTTTGAACTGTTATGTATTGTTATGAGTACATCATCATACTGGAATAAGATATGACAGTGAAGAAAGTGCTGAGCACCTTTTGTATAGAAGTAAAACTGCAAGAAATTGAGGCTGCCTTTTTTGAGAATAATATATTCGATGTAAGGACCCGTTAAGAAAGGCCTAATTTAAAATTGATAGCTGTCATGTCTTAAGTTCTTATCTTTCTATTTTTATCTCTTAAGAGTATGTATTTGGGTGGTAATGGAGATAAAACAGTTTCTCGAGGTTAACCAGTAATCATGATACGCTTGTGAACAGCCATTTATCGGGTTCGTATTTGAATCATTTCCCTTTCTCGAGGCCAAAAGCTGGTGAAACTTGACGTAGGTGGCAAGTTGAATCACGTTGGTGGTAACCGTGGAGTTGGGATTGATACCGGGGGCAACGGACATGAATAAGATTTGAGCTTGCCCATGGAAGGCCCTAACAGCGCCTCGATTTTAACACGGAAGTATATCGACATTTGCTGTAGCTTCGCAACTCCAGAGGAACAGAAGAAAGACCACAAGAATCCACCAATTGTTGGAGCTTTGCTTCGACCAACAGTTTGAGTGGTAAGTGTCTTGGCAAATTCCAGATGAGCGTTTTTGTGCTTAATTCTGGACGCAGGAAAAAGGTTTAGAGCGAGAAGTTTTGTCTACAATGGTTTAAGTAAAATTTAATTTCAATGTCACAAATATCAGATTAGCCCTTACAGTTGCACAGCTAGACCTGAAAGGGAGCTAATGGACGAACAAGGTGGAAATTTAGGTGAAGTGTACATAACTTTCGGTTCATTAGATAATACTGAGAAATCCTTGGGATACTGTGACCCAAGGAATAATGACACGGTTTGGAAATGTTCTTAATTAAGTGATTAATAACATGTGTCTTCTTTTGGACTTCAGCGAATAAACAGATTGTAATATCTAAAAACTCTTTTTTAATGCCTTTCAACAGTTCTTGCTTTTGTCTTAGCTGCATTCTCATTAATATTTGTGTCCCATTCGAGTTCCATAGTTTATTCAACTTTAAATCAAAGACTCTGCTGAATTAGGACGACGTAATTCTTGTCGTCACCTTTCGTCGTTATCTCCCACTCCCAGAAAGTCCATGATTCCTTGTCCACCACAAGCATCAAAATCTGGTCCTGCTTTCATTTTCTCTTTACATATGGATGCTAACAGATTGATCACTCAAACTTGACTACATGCGATCATTAATGTGCTTAATGGCAGCGCTTTCCTCCTCTTTGCTCCTCCTGCTCCTTTGTGTCATTCAAGATCATATTTCTTTTGCATCCTCAGACTCTGTTTTTCCCAAAGAAGCTCTTCCCACGAAATCTGGCTATCTTCCGGTAGGTTCCTGGAGCAATTCTGCCATTTTCTACACTTTCTATGAAGCCCAGAACTCAACTTCACCTCTCTCCGAGACCCCACTTCTCATATGGCTTCAGGGTGGTCCTGGTTGTTCTTCCATGATCGGCAACTTCCTTGAACTCGGTCCTTACCGTATTGTCGAGCCTCAGAAACCAAACATGTCCCACCATCTTCTCCAACGTAATTCAGGTTCATGGAACCGTATTTTTGGACTCGTTTTTCTTGATAATCCAATAGGAGTTGGGTTTAGCGTTGCCTCAAACCCTGAAGTCATACCCAGAGATCAACACACTGTTGCTAAACATCTCTTTGCAGCAATTACAGGGTTTATTGATTCAGACCCAAATTTCAAGAATCGTCCACTTTACATCACAGGGGAGAGTTATGGAGGAAAGTATGTTCCTGCGATTGGGTTCCACATTCTGATGAAGAACAAGGTGCTGCCAGTGTCAAAGCAAGTGAATCTGAAAGGTGTGGCTATAGGTAACGGGTTGACGGATCCAGTGACCCAAGTTAAAGTTCATGCTGACAATCTTTACTATTCTGGTTTTATTAATGAAAAACAAAAGTTTGAATTGGAGGCAGCTCAATGGAAGGTTGTTAAGTTGATTGAAATGGGACTGTGGAGTGAGGCAACAGATGCAAGACGCGAGGTCTTGCATAAAATAGAAACCATGACAGGGTTGGCCACTTTGCTTGACTACACAAGGATGGTGCCATACGGAACAGATTTTGTTACAAAATTTTTACGGTCAGAGGAAGTAAAGAAGGCAATAGGAGCTAATGCATCGATAGACTTTGAGAGCTGCAGTGATGCGGTTGGGGCTGTGCTGAGTGCAGATGTTATGAAGAGTGTCAAGTACATGGTTGAATTCTTAGTGAAGGAGACTAAGGTTTTGTTATATCAAGGACATCATGATCTTCAGGACGGTGTGGTCTCCACTGAAGCTTGGGTTAGAACGATGAGATGGGAAGGAATCGTGAAGTTTCTATTGGCTGACAGAAAGATATGGAAAGTGAATGGAGTGCTTGCTGGGTATGTACAGAAATGGCGTAGTTTGAGCCATGCTATTGTGTTAGGGGCAGGACATCTTGTTCCTACTGACCAGTCTCTGCATTCTCAGGCAATGATAGAGGACTGGGTGTTGGAGAAAGGGATGTTTGCGAATAAGGAAGAGGGAGATACTGCTAAACTTTAATCAAACATGCTAGCTTCATTTGTAGCATTATCCTTCCCTGTTAGCCTATGTAGTGTTCAAGTCTTTTGAATTCATATTCAAGTCTTTTGAATTCATAATACCCATCCTTCCCCATTAGCCTATGTTGTGTTCAAGTCTTTTGAATTCATAATACCACTTTATGTGAAGGCATCGAGTTTTCAATCCACCAGCCATTACCAACTTATATCTTCAACTTGTGCTCATGATCTCTCTACAGTAGGTAATTCGCCAGATCGAATATTGTATTTCCTAAGAGTTTACATTTTTCATCAATTACTTGTTATTAATAAACATCACTTGGGATTGTCGAACACAAAAATTAAGTCTTAATAATGATCATGCTATGACTGATGAGTTCAATCCAAGATTGATTGCAGCAACTACTTGGGCTTTGAGGACATGACATGATTAACGCTTCATTTGTAGCATCATCCATCCCTGTTAGCCTATGCAGTGTTCATGTCTTTTGAATTCATAATACCAATTTCTTATGTGAAGGCATCGAGTTTTCAATCCACCAGCCATTACCAACTTGTATATTCAACTTGTGTTCATGATCCCTCTACAGTAGGTAATTCGCCAGATCGAATATTGTAATTCCAGTACACATTTTCCATCAATTACTTGTTATCAATAAATATCACTTGGGATTGTCGAACAGAAAAATTAAATCTTAATAATGATCATGCGATGACTGATGAGTTCAAAAGTTAATCATGTCATCTCCCCATGGTAGTTGCTGCAACAAATTTTGGATTGAAAGTGGAAGGAATTGTAGGCGTCATAGCGAGCCAAGTGCCAGTAGAAGATATTAGCACCAGCTTTCTGTGATGCCAATTTTGTTATCAGATCCTCCGGCGAGGCATCCACCTAATATAAAATTTCAAATGAAGAAAATATTAACTAGGCAGAACGTGCCTCCAGAGGACCTCCCATCTCTGCAACGCATAGACTAAAATCAAGGACTCAAACAAAAACCCTCGAGTCTGCAATTAATAAGCTAAAATCAAATGACAAAAAATACGAGCATATAAATCATGCCATGGTTGTAACAGAAAAGCAATTCCATCATATTAACACGTTACATGTTTGACCAACCGCCTCAGATTAGCATTTTGGCACATGCCTCACAGCGACAAACAAACCACTTAAGAATCTCCTAAGTGGTGCGCAAAAAAGGTGTTGCCGTCGCTCATGCCTGAATATTTGTCTTCATCGGCGACAAAAAACTATCACAAAATCAAATTACCAAAACGATAAACATTCCTTTGAACAACAAAAGTGGGTGATATGGAAACCAACGAATGGATTTGTAAAGGCGTTTGGAGGCGGGTTCGAGAGGAGGGAATCGATGGGCAAGGAGAGATGAAATCCTTGAGCAAGAAATCATTTTCACCCAAAAGAAAAGCAAGAACCCGTACTATGATGCCCTTGAAATTAATGTAAAGGGCATGAAAAGTAGGGTAACCAGTAGAGAACCTACCGGCTTTCAACAGAGCAACGGAAAACTGCTCCCCCCTATTCGAATCAGCCCTTTCTCACTCTCAAGAAGAAACGCAGGCTTTAAAGGGGATAACCCTAGGGCTGGAGGACTTTTAAACGACGACGTTTATTATTTTTTAAATAAAAACTGTAAATGATTTATGATTTATCAATTAATAAATAAAATATCAGAATTAATGCCAACCCTTTTATTTTTCAAAATATTTTTATGAAATTGCAACTTCTCGGTCTTCTTGCTTCAGAGTTCAGACAGCTCTTGTGGCATTTTCTGGTGAACGCGAGCACTTCTTTCTCAGGTTCTCTTCTCTATAAACCCAACAGCATCGAACTTCTCTTAAAGTAGGTAACTTCTACTCAAACCAAAGTTTTTATTAATTTTGAAGCATTTGAGAACACTTCAATTTTTTTGGAATTAGCTAGAATTTGGCAGGTATTTTTCAGGTATGTCATCTGGGCGCAGTTAAGATTTTCTACATGGCGTTTACATTATCGGTTATGCAATCATGTGGCCTTGTACGTATTGTTCTTCGCTGTATTTCTTCTTCTTCTTTTTTTAAACGTTTTGCTTTTTGCTTTTGGTTTTGTTTGTCAACTGCGTCTCATAACTGCTAGCACCTAGTTCTGGAATCGCTTCCTTTTCGTAATTGGTGTCAGCTTATAAAAATCTATTTAAGTCTCACTTTTTTTCCCTCATCTATTTTATATAGTTGCTTGCTTTGCTGAATGTTATCTGTTGATTTATGTATTTTCTGTCCTAGTGATATTATTGAGCATGGCAGTAGTCTTAATTATGAAAATCTCCATTGCAGTGTTTTCGGAGGAAGCAATCGAAATGTATAATTGTCTTTAATGCTAAAAGGGGATATCACAGCTCGTTGCTAAGAAAAATGAGGTGCTGAGGGCAATCTTGGTCTTGTTTTCTTAGGCTCCTTTGGCAGTGTTTATATCTCGTGAAACGAAGAAACGAACTTCTTGATTGCAGGTTTAATAATGGGATTGCGAAGGTCTCAAATTTCTTTTATCGATCAAAGCATAATTTTGTGAACAAGCTTTTGGATGAAGTAGAAAAATATGGCACGACAAGCAGCCTTGATCAGTCAAAGTTTCTTAAAAAGGTACGTGTGTGTGAATATCAAGTTTGTTTGAGTGCCCTTCCATGTTGTGTGAGCAAAACCAAGGCATTACTTGTTAGTTTATCTTAGTCCTTTTGTTTTGTCTACACTTTATGGCTTTGAGGATCTCACCTCCAAGTTAATATGCATGGACAATAGTATTGTGAAGAAGGTAGCTGGTGTATAGAATAGGTTAAACGTTGTTGATCTCACAACAAATGACTCCACCATTTTGTTACATTGAAATATTTGATTCACATGCATATTATTCTACTCTTCTTTTCCATTTTATTCCTCTAGTATTGGGTTCTTACTAGCATTTTATCTTTCAAGAAAGGCCTTAGCTACTGTTTCTTATATTTTTCAAGGCTGTACTTTGTCTGAGTATGCTCCTAACTTGCAACTTGATTTCTTCTAGGTATCGGTATTAATGGGTTATGACGGTTTTCAACATTTCCTTGAGAATGAGAAAGATGTGAAGCAGTGTGGCATCAATTTAAAAGATGGTGCAGATAATGTTGATCTCTCTTTGGCATGTAAAAGGTTTCCCTCTATTATATTGGGCAGTTCACCTCCTGTTGAACTCTACAGTGACTCAACACAATCCTCAAAAATGAAGAGCTCTTCTGTAGCCCGAGATTACAAAGGATTTATTCCTAATGCATTACATTTAGAATTGGTTGGTCCACCTATTCCTTGTGAATTGTGGACTGGAGACACCCTTTCAAATGCAAACTCTTCCGTGTCAGAACTAAGAAAGGAAAATACAGACATAATTAGTGAATCAATTGAAAAAAGTGATCATGCTTCAAAAGAATCGAATGAAGATAATATATGTGTTTCATATGCACATTCTAGGGACGTGACTTGGGAAACTGAGGAAATGAATGAATCTTATGTTGAGGTTGAGCGAGGATTACAAGTAGGTGCCCCATCTCTTGATAGATCTATCAAATGCTTACCCGGATTAAGTCGAAGACAAAGCCAACAGCTGGAAAATTGTGGTTTTCACACGGTGGGTTTATTAGAGTTATATGAGGTGATAAGTCTTTTTAGTTCCTTTAATTGAAAGATGGCATGGTTTCACATAGTGCTTGTTGTCTCCATGTAGTTAAGAAAATTGCTGCACCATTTTCCTCGAACTTATGCTGATATGCAGAATGCACACCTTGGAGTTGAAGATGGGCAGTACTTGATTTCTGTTGGGAAAATATTATCTTCCAGGTAGTTATATGGCGTTTTTTGAAAACAATGATGTCTTTCGTGAATTATTGAATGTTAGACAATTTTGTAGGTTGAATAGTGTCTAATTCTGTTGGTTTGCTTTGCTGTAATTTGTAGCTATGTTGTAATTTGTGCTTGTCTGGTGAGGCAAATGAAATAGGTTCACATGTGTAAGCTTGTGGACTTGGAAATTTGTAAAATTAACCATCATATGTAGGTGTTTTGGGAGGGGAGTGAATGAGTTTGGATGATATGACGGGGATTAATATGGCAAATTGAATTCCTAAGATAGCAGCTGATCAACACAAGAATATGCTTAACTATTATTGGTAGATTACCTATGATTATTAATTTTTTTCCCACTGTACAAACTTTTCTCTCCTTGGTTTCTCATTTCTTCCTTATATTCAGTCATAAAATATCTGTCATCCATGCCACTTATTAGGAGTGTACATATAAGGAAAATTATATGTGAGCAATGGTTTATATTTTGACAATGATATAATTCATTTCCATCCTCAGAGGAGTAAAAGCTGGCTTCTCATTTGCATTTGTTGAGGTGGTTGTTGGTTGTGATATTGAGGATAATGAAGGTCAATACACTAGTGATGATAAGGTTAATAGCAGAGAAAAGAGATCCATTTATTTGCATCTTAAGAAATTTTTCCGTGGCACTCGGTTCACCAGCCAGCCTTTTCTTAAATGTCTTGAAGGGAAGCATAAACCAGGAGAGCTAGTTTGTGTCAGTGGTAAGGTAAGTTGGCTTCTACATTTTGTATTTCTTTCTGGGAATTCAATTAGAGGTGTTTTGATTATCGTCATATATTTTTTAGATAGTAATAAAGCCCATTTATGTCATATACTATTTATCAGAATTTAGGGTTTCAAGGTACCCTCTTTATTGAAACTTAATAGGATATATATACATAAAGAGTACAACATAGATTAGGAAACAAATCTCCTAATCCTTACTGAACTAGGAATCTAACCCTATCTGAGGATCCCTTATTTTTAGGGATCCTAATACATATCCTATATCTGATATTTATCTCCTATATTTGATATTTATCTAATACAGTATCTATAAAACTGATTCTCACAGTGCAGTTCCTTATTCTCCTCTTAGCATTATACCCCTCGAACAATTCCTGACATAGTAGGGTATTGGTTCCCATAGATCTCTCCTTGTTGAATGCATTATGTTCTGAGCTGATTAACTTTCCCAGGCTTGCTCTCAGTCTATTAGCCATTATCTTCGTCATAATTTCATATAGAAAGTTACAATAGGCTATTGGCTTGGATTGTTCTAACTTTCCTTGCATTGCTTTGTTTAGGAACAAGGTACAGAAATGTTTTATTCCTATCTTGAGAGTTGTTCCTTTCTTAAAGAACTCTACCACTACTTCTACCACTTTTTCCCCTATAATATCCCAATGTTTTTGGAAAAATCTCCCATTTTATCCATCCAATCCTAGGGCTTCGTTAGGGTTCATTGAGAAAGTAACATTTTTATTTCTTCCCTTATTATTTCCCTAAATAACTCCACCTTGTATTTTTCATCAAACTTTTTAAGACCTGCTAGAATCTCCTTGGGTATGGCCCTTGTTGTCATTCCACTCCCATACTGCCTAGTGAAGTACTCTGGGGCAACCCCCTTCTTACTTTCTAGATCCTCATGGATTTGCCCTACTTCATCTTCCAACATTCTAATAAAATTCTTGTTTCCTCTGCCTAAGATTGAACTCATAAAATACTTAGTACATCTCTCACCCTCCTTCATTCAGATGGTTCGAGATTTCTGCCTTAGCTATTTATTGGTACTAATTAGGAGTTGATTGTACTTTTTCACCTATGCAGATTTTGTTTTTCTCACTTGCATATATTTTGGTATGTCCAATAACCTCTTCTGACATTTCTTTAGCTCCTCTAAAGCATCAGTTTTAGCTTTTAATTATGGTTGTACTATTTCTCTATTGAGCAATTTCTGTCTGGGTCTCAAGGCCTTCAATTGAGCTTGAAACTCCATCTACATGTCCAGTCTGAGGATGTTTCTGAATTTAGGATTGTTCATCAAGTGATTGAATATCCTAAATGGGGCTTTCCTATTCCTGTCACTTGTTAACAATTTCACTAATATTGGACTGTGATCTGATACAGATGGATCGTCAAACATAGCACTGCTTATTGGGAATATCTCTATCCACTTCTTATTAACCATACATCTATCCAATTTTCTCAACAAAAACCATTCCCATGATTGCTTATTATTCCAAGTGTAAAAATTACCATATCATTTAAGATCAGCCAAACCTGTCCTATCCACCACTTGTTGAAGTTCTCGACAATCTGCTTGTTTCCATCTTCTCCCTGCCTTTGGTTCTTCCAATTTTAAAGTGCAGTTATAATCTTTGATGACTATCAATGGATGACTCATTGATGTGCTAGTTTTCTCCAGCTCATTCCATGCATGTTGTATGTGGAATTTATGATTTGTTGCATACATCACTGTAATTGCAATCATTCTCCCAGTAGCTTTAATCATGACACCACAATGTATCAACTAATCTTTTTCAAGTTGCTTAACAACTTCCACTTTTTGAGTATTGAAGCCTATTATCACTCTTCCATTGAAATGATGATCATGGTTGCTCATTACCCTCCATCGTTTCTTTAAAAACCATAAACTCTTCTCCAATTGCTCCCTTATTATTTTGGTTTCCAATAATCCAACAAAGTATAACTTGATATTCTTAAAAAACTCTTTAATCGCAAGTTATTTATTTAGGCTATTTAGGCTTGTAACATTCCATGCTGCTACCTTTAGTCATATTTTCTTTTTACTTGCCCTTCTCTACCTATACTTCCTGTTCAAACCTAGGGTTATAGCTATTTTGTCACTTTTGGTAACAGAAGTTTCACCCATTTCCGTCACTGGAGTGCCAATTGTCTCTTCCTCCTACCCTACTCCCTTATCCCCCAATTGTTTGTGTTACCTTCTCTGTCATATTGGTCCCTTTCAAATTCATTACTCGTTTCCCATTACCTGATCCTTGATTGTCCCCTGCTGTCTATGCTACAATTCTTGTTATATTACTCTCCACCTAATTCTTTTTGTGTTGCCCATTCCCTACCACTTGATTATCCTCCTGATTCATGCTCTGGAAATTTTGCTATTCAAGTGATGCCTCTTCTTCTGCTAGGATACCCTTCTCTTGGCTTGGACATCCCTCATTCGTCGGATTCCCCCCGTGCCACCCTTTTCTTTTCCAAACCTGCTTCTCATCTTTCATCTTTGCTCTCCACATATATGTTATATCTATTGAATCCTCTACAAATTCTCCTTCCTCATCTAGCTTCTTGATTCTAACGGTATCCGGAACCTTCCTTGATATATCAACATCCATACAAACTCTAGCTAACCCAATCCTCTTCATTAAGGCAGTATTCTCATCAAGACCTAAGGGTTTTCAAATCTTATTGGCAATATAGCTCATACCCTCTGCAGACCAATACTCCAAGGGAACCTTGTGAATATTCACCCATAATGGACTTGAATGAAGCTTGCTTCTATCCAAGGCAACTTTTCCTCTTTTTAATAAGAATTAGATGCAACATAGCCTTACATTTAACTCCTTCTGTGCATTCTTTCGATGTTGAATTTGAATACAAAGAATTCATCTCCGTTTACCATAGTATTCACTAACCTCTTGTTCCTCAATGTACCCCTCGCCTGGTTGCTAACAACTAGAAAGGCTAACCTCTTCTCTTGAAAGAAACCCACAAGAGATGTACTCCACTTCTTAGCATCTTGTTGTAGGGATTCAATCGGAGTTTGGATTGGTTTGTCTCCATCTGACCCCACAATCTAAGTCTACCTAAGATTCCAGAGTCACTTAAAATTCTAGGTACTTCTACATATTGCTCGTGAGGAGTGTTGACAATACCTCCATGAAAATTACAAACAAGTAAGGGAATAATGGGTCCCTTTGCTTTGTTCCCCTCCTTACTTTGATCGGGTTTGTAGGTTCCCCATCCCCTGGGGTTGCTATAGAAGCAGTGATTACATATTCCTTTACCCATTTTCTGAACTTGGGAGGATAACTTATTGCTTCCATTGTATTTGTGAATTAGAGCTTCTTTGCTCTATATTTCTTTTATTATAGACAGCAGTATATATATACATGCATAGGGTTACAAATAGGATAGAAATCTGTACAGATATAGAAATATAATCCTAGGATTCTATATATCTACAAGATACTACTATCTAATTTTAAATGATCTGATTAGGATCAGATCATAATATTATGAGATAAGCATATCTTTGACCACACTCTCCCTCAAATTGGATCATAGATATCTATCATGTCCAACTTGCTAATACACTCTTCAAATGCTTGTCGTTGGAGTCCTTTGGTAAAC
>JANPWT010000245.1:10870486-10885887 GCA_024678245.1 Erythroxylum densum
TAACTATTATTTTACCCAATCTTTCCCTTCTTTCACCATGGCAAATTCTGGAACTTCTCAAACCACTATTTCCAGCCTAGATGAATCTGTCTCTATCCAGAAAATTGGGGAACTACAAAATGTTCATGCCTCCAACAGACTCAATGACAAGAATTATCCCAAGTGGTCACTCCTTGTTCGCACCTATCTCAAAGGGAAAGGGCAGCTTGATCACCTGCTAAGATCAGGACCTACAACAAGGAATTTAGCCACAAAAGCATGGGAAGAAGAGGACTCCATGATCAAGTCATGGTTGTGGGACTCTATGGAACCTTCGATCAGTGATACATGCATGCTTTTAACCACAACAAAGGAGATTTGGGACTGTGTCCAACGTATGTATTCAACGGCATGCAATGCTGCTCAAATTTATGAAATTAAGATCAAAGCCAATGCCACCAAGCAAGGAGACAAATCAGTCACAGAATCTGCTAATACTCTGCAAACTCTGTGGCAAGAACTTAACCATTATTAGGTCATTAAGATGAAAAGTCCTGAAGATGTTTTCTGAAAAATTTCATAGAAAAGAGCATATTTATGATTTTTTGGCTAGATTAAATCCTGAATTTGATCAAGTCAGGGTTCAAATTCTTGGAAGGAAGTCTATACCCTCACTAAAAGAGGTTATTTCCCAGATTAGGGCAGAGGAAAGCAAAAGAAACGTGATGCTTGAGCCACAGAAGATGGATGGGTCAGCAATGGTGATAAAGGTAAATAAGACAAAGAAAGAAGTGATCAAGCCCAGCCTAAGCAATCTGGAAAAGGCAAGTTGTGAAAGGAAAATAAGGATAATCTATGGTGCACTTACTACAAAAAACTGAGACACACAAAGGAGACCTGCTGGAAATTGAATGGGAAGCCACCAAGTTGTGAATGGGGAAATCGAGGAGGTCAATCACGACCAAAGGCACAATCGGCTGAACAAGGGGATGATGAAGAAAATCCAGCTGCAGCGAGTCATAACAATGAAGAGATTGAGAAATTAAGAGGTTTGTTGAGTTCCTTTGAACAGCCGAGAGGTACAAGTTCCTTTGCTCTCTTAGGTAAACCTACATTCTTTTTGTATACGGACACCTCAGAAATTAAAGTGTTACAATAGCCCTTGGATTATAGACTGGTACCACAGATCACATGACCCCTATATCACAGTTTTTTCACACATACAACCCTAGTCCAAGTAATAGGAAAATCATAGTTGCCAATGGAGAATTAGCCACTATTGCCGATTATGGAGACATAAAATTGAGCCCTACACTCACTCTAAAAAAAGCCCTACATGTACCAAAATTATCAACCAATCTAATCTCTATCCGAAGGCTTACTAATGACCTTAATTGTGTGGCCATTTTTTCTTCTTCTTGCTGTGTTTTTCAGGACCAGGACAAGGGGAAGAGGATTGGACTTGCTAAGGAATGGGATGGTCTCTGTCATCTTGAACCATATCAAAAAGCTAACATAAATACACCTTCGTCCTTCCTTAGTTCTTCGAATAAAAATTCCATTTGGTTGCACCATCTCCGTCTAAGTCATCCATCATTTCGAGTTCTAAAAACTATGTTTCTCCACTTGTTTCAAGGATTAGATATCTCTGAATTTCATTGTGAACTTGTGAATTGGCAAAACATACTCGTCTATCTTTTCCTATTGATAATAAAAGAGCTTCTCATCCTTTTCATGTGATTCATAGTGACATATGGGATCCATCCACTATACCCAATATTTCTGGAGCCCGTTGGTTTGTCTCTTGATTGATAATTGTATTTGGCCTACATGGCTATTTCTCCTTTAAAAAAAATCTGATGTAGGGTCCAAATTTTCATTCAATGATTCAAAATCAATTTGGGGTAAAGATAAAGGTTTTTAGAACAGACAATGCTAGAGAATACTTTAACCAAGTCTTATCTCCTTACTTCCAATCATATGATATTATTCATGATTCATCCTGTGTTAATACACCTCAACAAAATAGAGTGGCCGAAAGAAAAAATGGACATCTACTTAATACAACTCGGGCCTTACTTTTTTAAGGAAATGTCCCTAAATCTTATTGGGGTGAGGTAATTCTTAATGCCACCCATATGATCAATAGACTACCCTCATGTGTTCTAGACAACAAGAGTCCTGTAGAGCTCCTAAACTCTTTTGTTCATGTCCATAGCCAAAATGAGGGGAAGCTTGATCCTAGAGCCATTAAGTGTGTGTTTCTAAGATACTCATCAACTCAAAAGTGTTACAATCCATCTACAAGGACCTACATTTCAGTTGATGTTACTTTCTCAGAGTGCAAATTCTTCTTCTCAAAGTCCCATCTTTAGGGGGATAATAGCATAATGGAAGATAGTCCTTGCAGTTCCTTCGAACCAATAAATACCCTAGACCTCACTCGTACTCCAACTCATGTCCACTCAACCCAACCAAATTCTATCAACATCATAGAACCCGAGCCAAGTCCAGACACAGAACCTCCTGAGTTAATTCCCATCCTAGCCAAAATCCCCCACAAGTTTACAAGTTTTCCTCAAGTATACTCAAGGAGAAAGGACATTCCAACATCGAAGCAAACTCAAGACATTCCACCGAAGCAAACTCCAAACATTCCAGCACTGAAGCAAGTTCAAGAATCATATCCTAGTCCTGGAAATGAGATCACCGTGAGTCCTCAACCATGCTCAAATATCCAAACAGGTAAACATTCCACTAATCCAAGTGATGATTTAGATCTTCCTATTACTATTAGAAAAGGAAGTAGAGAATTCACCCGTCGATCGTGTTGACTAGAGATATTGTTATTATTAGTGTTAGATTGTGTAGAATCAAGCAGATTATGCAGAATCATGAAGTATTATCCATGCAGATTATGCAGTATTATACATGCAGATTATGCAGTATCATGCAGATTATACAATATTATCTATGCAGATCATGTAGAATCATGCAGTATTATCTAGTAGATTGTATAGCTATAGAAATCATGTAAATCCCTGATTTTTAGGGATTAGGATAAGATACAAATTTCCATGTATCTTAGGAAATCTGATACTTTATTTAGTATAGGCAATTGTATATATATTAACCATTGCTGTAACCTACAATACATGAGAATGAGAATGAGATTATTTCTTCTCTGCTAATATTTCACACCTATCATATGACTATTAGTCCTAGAATTAATAATCCACTGGGTGTTAGAGGAGAAAGGAGACACCTATCAAGATTACCATCTCAGCAATAACTTTTAATGCTTCTTGGTATTGATGAAATTTAGCAAATTCATTTGTCAAGACTAAGGCTATTTGTTCTGAGAATTTTGTGAATGTGGTAGAAATAGTTGCAACACAAGCTTAGTGAGATTTCTGAGACTTGTTTTGTAGCTTTGGACATCTGCGCTTGATATGACTCGATTTATGATAGTTT
Organism: Erythroxylum densum; assembly: GCA_024678245.1. NCBI lineage: Eukaryota > Viridiplantae > Streptophyta > Magnoliopsida > Malpighiales > Erythroxylaceae > Erythroxylum > Erythroxylum densum. The sequence continues at coordinate 10,873,940 of JANPWT010000245.1, forward strand.
TGACATACCTTTTTCGTATTTTGATTTTGCTTTTTCCAACCTTTTGTATTACCTCCTTTATTCTAATTCTTATTACAAGGCCTTCGTTATTGCAACTGACAAAATCACTTGAAGCCTAAATAAATGGGGCAACAATAACACTATTTTTTGTGCAAAAACTCTGGTGAAGACCTTATGTAGATAGGAAACTTTTGCAATAAGGAGGATTCGGGACTTTGGTGTATTAATTGAGAATTGAGGCTAGCTAGAAAACTCACAACAACATATTCTCTTGTTGAGTTTGCTGTGTTTTGATAGAAAACTCACAACAACCATATTCTCTTGTTGAGTTTGCTGTGTTTTGATATCAAAACTAGAAGGAAACAGGGCATTCAATTCTTTATAAACTGTTACATGTCCTAAAGTGTATGAGCGCTTTACACATGGGAAGTTCAAGCAAAAGGATCGGGCAGCAACTTAGTGAATAAGTCAAAGTACTTGGTCTATTTTATTAGTTATTTTGCAGTTATTAGTGATTAATTATTTTGCTATTTTTAGTGGATAGAAAACTACTTTTAGTCCCTATCTAGGGGACAGTTATGTTCCTATATATAATGAATAATGACAACAGGCAAGATAAGTTGCCTTTTATCCAAAAAGAAAAAGGTATTGGAGATCAGAGAGTTCTATCATCACCAATGAGCTCTCATATTCATGAGTAAATTCAACAAAGAAGAGAAGAAAGTTTGAAAAACACTCACAACCCTCATTTGATTTCGTTGAACAGAGACCCATAACTAGATCCTACAATAGGGTCTTAACAATTTGCTATCAGAGCCTATTATGGGTGACCCAAATCGTTCAATTCAGCAGCAGTTGGATGCATTTATGATCCAAGATCAACAAATATACAAGGAAGAACGAGAACGTGATCGCCAAAATTTGCTGGCCCAACTTCAAGAGATGATGCGAGAAGTATCTCACAATACTTGCAATCGTCAGGAACACAGAGAGGGAAGCGTCAATTGTGATTGCTCCAATCGCGAGGATGATGGGGGTCTGGAATGCAGCGGAGGTGGTGGTCCACACCGCCATTGCAAATTGGACCTCCCACGCTACGATGGGTCAACCGACCCGCAAGTTCTACATCACGATAAACTAACACTTCTTGCTTCTGTTTATTATATTTCTTAATTTTATGTAAGGTGGACATGGTTATGATTGGTGAATTTCAAACTTTAATTAGAGCTTTTTTCTTTTGGTTTTGAGATATACTTAAGCAAACAATAATTCTTGACAATCTTTGATATGATCTAGAGCCATGCAAGAGTTATCTGCTGATGTTGATCCTATTCCAAGAGACGTAATTAAAGATTTTCGACTATTAAGCCTCCATGAGGTATTGAATTTTTTTTTTTTGATGCATTGTTAATTTCATATCTTGTATCTTTTCATGGCGATGCTTTTTTTTCCCTCAACTTTGTAGTGATGGCTTCCAAATTGCATAAACCTAGTTGTGTTTTATCTTCTATGATATGATATAACCTTTCTTGTATTGCCATGTTCAATAAACTCTATTATATGATTAGAGGTAAGAGGGATGGAGGAGACAAAGGAGGAGGAGGGAGGGAGGTAGAGGAGAGAGGACCAATGATGGCTACAGAGGGAGGGAGGGAGGGAGAGGGTGGGGGTGTGTTAGGACAAGAGAGGAGAGGCATAGATCATACATGGCAGTGACTAATGTACCCATGTTACATTGAGTATTCAGTGTGATTGTGATTGAACTAGTTGTGCACTTCATCGAATATGCTAAAGTGTTTGTCTTGTTTGTGTTCTTCGTCATAAGTTCTTAAGTTCATAGACCATAGCTTGCCAACTTACACTTTATTGTACAAATTTATGCATTACATAAGATCAATTTGCATGTATTGTTTAACAAGTAAAATAATTTCACGAAAATGTAAATGCTCTCTTGAGCATGCAGGCATATAGAGGGATTCACCAACCGAAGAATGTGGAGGAGGCTGATTTAGCTCGGAAAAGGCTTATATTTGATGAGTTCTTTTACCTACAGGTATATTTAGATTTTTTCTCAATTGTTTGGTTTGAAGATGACATTCTTTATGTTCTTTGTGAAGTTTCTATATATTTTTGGTTTATTTCTCAAAATTCTTTTGTTTAAATCAGTATTATTGCTCAAGTATTTGTGCTTATTATCTTTATGATACTACCTAGGATTTACATTATTCTATACTTATACTTGAACCACGATCTTACCCTTTAATGAGCTCTTCTATTAATTGGTTTGTCTAGATTCTTTTCCTTAAAATTTGTTAAGCATATGTTAATTTGTTTCTTATTATTTTTTGACATGTCACCCGCTAGGTTTCTTTATGTTTTCTTTTTTGGTTAAAAGATGGTTACTTTTTGTTAGATAAAGTACTATTGCACCATGCACACTATTTGATAAAGCATGCATACCTTGTAAATATACGCCTCCTGGTCCTTAAGTATGTATGATGAAATTTAGGAATAAGAAATTAACATGAAGGGATAGGTTTAAGCATCACCCGTGGATTTGAACAAACAACACTATTAGTACAACACTGATGGATTTTTAAAAACCACTTCTAGATTTTTAATAATCACTCCTAATTCTAAGAATTAATCTCAGAAAGGAAGTATCGTACTTTCTAAATTGAAAATTTAATAACTTCTGCAAAAACTCAAAGCATATCCTTTTTTGCTCTTTTGTGTAAAATGAATGTTCAATCAAAATATGTAGACTCCACCACTTCCTAGTAAGCCAAGGAATCAAACTTTATATTTACTAGAGTTTGAATATAAAAGAATAAAGGGTAAATTATATTTTTAATTTGGAACTTTACTCAATTTTTGCAATACTAGCAAAAACTACAAATTATATCAATTAATTGCTCAAAGTTTTAATTTGTTATATATATAGCCTGTCGTTTATTTTATAGCTTTTTTTTTGTAAATTTACACAATCTTCTAAATATGGAGTACAAAAATGTTACAGCATTAGTGTTCATATTAATTTTTGGATTCTCACAATATCATCTTCCTATTAAATCCTGAAATGTCAAGGCATATGCTGTCATGTTGTTTACAGTGTTGCTACGAACCAGGCTATCGAGCAATGACCGCAATTCTTTTTTGCACAAACTTAGCTTCGCCTTCTCAATTTCTTGGAGCAAGAACCTCTCCTGGAATTTGAGCTCATAGCTTTTTAGCCTTCGACTTGAGATTTTCAATGTCATCACCAAACGTTGCATAGATGGTCTTCAATTGCACAACCTTTGCTTTAATATTTCTTATTTCATCTTCTATATGTCCCCGTTCATTTCTAGCTTCTACGTACGTCCTTGTTTTTGTGGCACCTTCTGAGTCATAGGCAAGCTTCACAAGCAGACTCAGTCTATCGCGTAAAAATCCAACATTCATGCCAAATTGCTCATAGCCTTTTAGACTCTTGTCCTATATAGAAAACTCATCTCGTAGGGTGGCAAGATTGCAAGCTCTTAGGGCGTCAACAATCTTAACAGTTTCAGAAATAATTCTAGCAATCAACTTAAAGTTAATGCCCTTGACGAGATTGTCATGAAGAAATGTACTCTGATTGCAACACAACTTGTAGTATTTATTCTGAATATCTTCTGATAGTTCAGAATCCAAAACTAGAGCATCCACCAAAATGCTGAAATTCTCAAAGCTTTTAACATCATCAAATTGAACAGCGGGGAAAAGATAATTTGAAACCTTCTAGAACTTCTGAACCCACTTCCTCGCTATCATTTTCAGATTGCTCGGTTGGTTGCCTAGTACTAACAAGTGACAACTTTTGTTGGGGAGATTTCTTATTTTGCTTCTGCACAATAGCTAATGGTAGAGACTACGGATGTTTCCTCGCATTTTTACTAGCCATGGCAGCCATCTCTGTGTCATTTTGTTTGGTCTGAGCATCCAAATTTAGTAGAACCAAGGCTCCATCAACTTTAGCTAAGTCATTTGCCCTTATGATGTAAACCTTAAATTTGTAGGGTTCAATTAGTTGAAAGACCAACACATCTCCCTCGAGCAACTGATGTGTTGTTGAGAACTGCCTCCAACTAGAAGGCAATCTAATCTTATATGTTATGTATTTCATCCTGAATTCCCTACCGAATTCATCTTCCAAAGTGACGGTAGTATCCACGTGTGGTAAGTGTGCTCTGCAGAATGGTCCAAGAAGGCCCATCCAGAAACAACTAGCAACATGGGATTTGACCAAAGCCTTCAAAAAGTTAGGGAATCCAAGTTCTAGATTTGATTGAACCTCCTTTGCTCTAATCGTAGACACAGGAGTGCTGTTTACCGCATTCTGAGGTTTATTTTCCCTACAACATCTACACTTCCCTGCATGACTTGATAATACGTGTTTCATTTTGGAATCAAAAGACCGTCTCTTGATCTTGAGATGCTTCACTTTGGTTTTCTCAGCCATTATAGTCTTCTGCTTAGCTGAGGAAGAAAAGGTGAGCTTGAGCTTGGGGTGAGGGCTAGTAGCAGTAGGGGAGAGAGATAACTGAGCGAGAGTAAAGTCCTCTTAAGAGGAGGACATCGGTTTCTGGTGACCGTTCTTGGTGGTTCTGTTGAAATTAGAGTCTTCCACTTCCTTTTTCACCAGATTGCCCATCTTCATAGCTCTTGCCCATTAGCTATCGACACACAACACCAATAGTCCTGAAACCAAACACCTCCTTTGTGACTCCCTCGTTTATTTATTTATAACTAATTATAGTTCACATGTATGCTGACATAAAATGATGCTTAATTAAGAATAACTTAATGGATTAATTACCAAAAAACTCAAACTTTACTAAATTTTGTAATTATAGTTTGAACTTTGAAAAGTGATAATAAAATGTTTGAACTTCTAATTTTTCACAAAAATAGTTTGTTGATAGGTGTTTTGTTAATAGAAGTGATGTGGTAAGCCACATCAATTGTTATATTATCCACGTGGATGACAAGTGGAATTAATTGTCTATGTAAGAAATTAATTTAGTGAATATTAAAATAATAAATTTAAAGGAAAACAAAAAGAAAACCTAATGTTTAGGATGGGTCAAGCTAGAGAAAAAATCATCATAAGGGTTCATCCCCATTGTCTTATCAAGATGAACTGTAATCGCAATGTTTCGTAAACTTTTGTATGCAATCATCTACAAGCTCATTACACCGATCAATAGAAACCATCTTAACCCATTGAGACAATTTCGGTGAATCGCCAAACTCGAACCATAACTGACATAAAACCCTAAACCCAAGTTCTTAACAAAACTACCACCAACAATAGAAACAAACCTAGTTCCAACATTAGACAACATACTCTGCATCACTTTATCAACAAAGCCCGAATCTGGGGAACCATTTTCCAATTGCTTATCCATCACAAATTGCAATTTATACCCTCTCATAACCCTAACCATCAATGCCTGAGAAGCCTTGGACAACGACTTAGAGCACTCATCAAATACTACTAACTTGGATATTTGTTTCAAGCTATTGGGGATTTGATCATAATCACACCGTAGGAACTCCTCCAATTTTGTTTTCTGAATTAATATACAGCTACCTTTGAATAATTCCACTTGTCATTCACGTGGGCAATACACATTAGCTCCATTAATGGAATGTCTAACGACATGCTATTTTTGCAAAAAATTGAAAGTTCGAGTATTTTATTGTTACTTTTTAAAATTCAAGCTATAATTACAAATTTTAGTAGAATTAAAGATTTTTTAGTAATTAAACCTAACTAAATTTCGTGCTTGAAGGAGAATACATTAAATTTAGTGCTTGAAAGATAATCGGAATTAGGGTTCTTCAAATATTTTGTTAACTTTTGGGGAACTTGAGCTAATTAGATCATAATTTAGTTAATTAGGTCTCATTGTAATTAAATTAGTTTTTATTAAGAATTTAAAATTAAAATTTAAAGTATTTAACTTAAAATTGATACATGGGCCCACGTATTAGATTAAAAATATGAAGTGATGTGCTGATGTGGCACATAATAGATGGCCACTTAACTCCGTCCAATTTTTCGTCAACTTAAGGTTTATTTTGAACGTTTTGTAAACGTTTCATTTTACGTACTTCAACGGTTCAATTTGTCATTATCATCACACCTAGTCCGAAGTTTTGTAATAAAGCAGGTTCTGGGGAGATCTGATACTGCGCAACCTTACCCCTACATAGTAGAGAGGCTGTTTCTGGATTTTGATAAAATCATTAGGGTCTAATTTACACTTTTTGGCATATTTCAATTAGTAAGACCTTAAATTCATCATTTCTAGTAAGCAGAAGTTTTTTAATTGGTTTGGTATTGTGTTTCTTAAATCACATTGTAAAATACTAATGAACTAATCTATTTTATGTAGAAGGGTTTTTAAACAAAATTTGCATACAGTTAATTGGGGATTTTAGCATCATGATAATTTTGAAGAACACCTATAGCAGGTGGGTGTCAATGCCTTTTTCCACTTCCATTTTTACCCATTGCAAGAGAAACAAAAGAAACAAGATAAGTCTTGGAATCGGCAAAGTTTAATTTTCAAATAATCACTTTTAGAAAATTGCCTAACACGGCAACATTTATAAAGACAACGTAATAGTTATATTTGCAAAGTTGATTAGCTTTATTTACAGTTGATGATATTACTTGTAGTTCTTGCTAATTGTGATTAGATTTGAATAATCAGTGATAATTATTTCAAAATATTCCTATTACTGTGGATTGTTTGTGTAGATAAATTTACACGTGCTAAAGTTTTTTTTATAGCTAGCTATCAACTTTATTATGCTGTCTTCTGTGGTTGCTTCAGAAATAGAATTCTCTATCTCTTGTTCTTCAGTTCGGATTGTGTGGATTGACTTTTATCTTTTATCTTTATCTATGTTCCTTTTATTTCTCCTTAGGATCTGTTATCTGACGAGGCTTAGTGGTGGTTTATGATTAATCACTGTCAATAGAACTTACCATTTTAGAAGGGAGTGCTGTCATGATTTAGTTTAAGGGTCAATAACAAACATACTGGTTATCTATTGCAAAGCCTTTAATAGTTTGTTGGTTTCATTTAATATTGTAGCTCTTTTAGCATTGTTGAATTCCATTAATTTCTGTTGACTACAAAATTGTTAATTTCTAACTGATATTCATGAAAAATAATTTTCTTAATACTGCCAACTTAAAGTAATCTTGATTGAACCTAGGGTTGTGAATGATATTTGTATATAAAATTTTCGATTTGTAGAAACTATTGGGCACACGTGCTATTATCACTAAATTTAATTCTTTGATCAAACTGGTGAACGTCATTCAGGAAATTGTTGCTTAAACAGCTCTTTGTAAGTATTGTTTTCTCTTGCCCTATCCATACAAAAGTTTTTGGCTGTGTGAAGAATTTTCAATTGGCTTGTACTTGTTGCTTTTTAATGTCCTGGTTGAATTTCTAAGTTGCTAATTGTATAGTTAATAATGCTATTTCCTTTTTGGTCACCACTTTTGACTTTGCTGTATTGTCTCTGTAGTTGGGACGCTTGTTTCAAATGCTTGAAGGTCTTGCTACACAAAGGGAGAAAGAAGGATTGTTGAACAAGTGTAGAAAACCTGAATTGAGTGCAGTTTATATTGAGAATTGGTCTAATTTGACCAAAAAGTTTCTGAAAGCCCTTCCTTACGCACTAACATCTAGTCAACAAACTGCTATTTCTGAAATTATATGGGATCTTAAGCAGCCAGTTCCTATGAATCGACTCTTGCAGGTTTTGATTTTACTCTAATATCTGATTCTTTATTTTCGGTGAGTCTTTGTAAGTATTCCTAATTGTTTAAGTTCTTCCTCTTCCTGGTAGAACCCTATATCACATTTACTTGACCAAATATGAGCCTACCTTCTCTAGCTTGGTGTACGCTTTGAACACTTGTACCAGAATTGGATGATAATTGGTGGCAGGTGCTTAGGATGAGATTTTATGGAAAACATTTCTTTTGGTAAATAATTGAGGTATTATTAAATAAATAAACTAAAGAAATAGATATATGCCTTATCAAGGGCTTAACTGAATTCAAGCACTTGTCTTTGGCATCATCGTGGGGCGTAAAGTAAATGAAGGGCAGATTGTACTTTGTTTACATGTGGTTTTGTTGGTCAAGCTTGTTACATTTTGTAGAGATTTCAGGCATTTTTTGTTCGTTATACCTACTTGAATTTTGTCATGTTGGAAAACATAATGTAAGGCTAGAAAAAAGGATAAAGGTGAGGATTTATGTGAACAATGCTTAAGACTTGATTCTTTGACTTTATTCATAAGAAGGAACTTAGTCTATTCCAAATTATGGATCTTTTAAATAGGAACTAATTTAGTTGTGACATAGTAGGACATATACACATAAATTTTTGCTAATAGAAAGAGATTAAAGACACAAACATGTATTGTTTCTATGGAGATAATAAAGATGAAGACAGAAGAGAAAAATAAATCTCAGATATATTTGTAATTTATAGTAGTCCCTATATACATGAATAGGAAAATAGAATATTCTGGATTAATATCTATAAATTAGGCCCTAAAAGAGAAATTCCCACTAAACTAGGAGTACACTAAACCCACAAAATTAGGAGTATATAGCTGTCAACACTCCTCCTTAACAAGGTGCTAGATAACTCGCATGCCTATCTTGCAAACTAAGAAATTAAACATCTTAATGCCAAGTCTCTTACTAAAAATATCAGCTAATTGCTTTCTGAAGATACAAGAGAAATGTTCAGAGTCCCATAGCTTATCTTTTCATTGATGAAATGTTGATTAATTTAAATATGTTTTGTCCTCATGTTGAACTGAATTGTGAGTAATTCTGACAGCAGGCTTGTTCTCGCAATATAACAAGAAAGTCTTTTTATCCAAGAACTGTAATTCTTACATCAATTTTTGAAGCCATAACAGCACATACACAAACACACCATGGGCCACAACTCTATATTTAGCTTTTGCACTTGATCTTGCTACAACAGTTTGTTTTAGTAACTAAATGACCACCTATAAATGTGCAATAACCAGAAGCAGACGTTCTATCATTAGGACATCTTACACAATCCACATCTATGCAGCCTTCTATTTCTAGGTGACCATATTTAGAGACCTTTTCCTTGTGCAGGTTTTAAGTACCTTAAAATACAAATTACATGTAAATGTGATTCTTAAGGGTCATGTATATAATGACTCATTACACTTACAACGTATACTATATTTGGTCTAGTGTGAGAGAGATAAATCAACTGTCCAACTAGTCATTGATATCTATCAATGTCAACAAATTTACAACTGCGCCTCGTAATTTATGATTAGTTTTATAGGAGAATTTGCTGGTTTTCAACCTAGCATGCTAGCTTCTTCAAGAAGATCTAGAACATATTTCCTTTGGGAGATAAATATCTTAGAATTTGAATAGGAGTTTGCGTTTATCAAATGTTTACAATAAGCTTAGCTTATATACAAAATTCTAATACATATAAATAGAAACTGATGATTCTAATCTCATGATTTATGGGATATTATAATACAATATCTAATCCCATAATTTATGAGATACTCCGTAATCCTATGATTTACGAGATAGTTTAACATAATAGGAAACTCAATCAAATACAATCAATCAATCAATATGCATGATTTTGCCATCCTTTCCCTCAAGTTGATGAATTGATGAATGCGTATTCTCCATTCCCAGCTTGGATATACTTGTCTAAAAAATCTGAGCTACTCAAACCTTTTGTGAGAATGTCAGTCAATTGACCATAAGTAGACACATAAGGTGTACAAATTAATCCACTCTCTTAACTTTTCCTTGATGAAGGGCCTATTGATTTCAATATACTTCGTTCGATCATGTTGAACTAGGTTGTGAGCTATGCTAATTGTAGATTTATTGTCGGAGTAGGGCCATCCCACTTTAATGTTGAACCGAGTTCCGTAACCCCTTTAGCCCAATTCTCATCTCCTTCTATTGATAATCCTTCGTTGCAAATCACGCAACAAAATTGAATGGGATGAATTTCCGAGAATGATCTGAGTCAGCATGCTAGTAATCAAAGGAAGAGGCAAGGCTGGATATCTAACTGGGGCAATTCCTCAACTGCAGGAAACAACAGTCACTTATGGTGCTTGGGATGTTGAGAATTCTATTGTTATGGCTTGACTTATCAATTCAATGGAACCAAAAATAGGAAGAACCTATCTATTTTACAAAACTGCAAGAGAAATTTGGGAGGTTGTGCAAGAAATATATTCTGATATGGAGAACGCATCTTAATGCTTTGAATTCAGATCCAAAATTAGAAGTACTCACCAAGGTAACATGTCTGTTACTGAGTATTATAACTTACTCATGGAATTATGGTAGGAGATGGCTATGTTTTATGCAATAAATTGTAAGTGTCATGCTGATGCCGAGAAATACAGAAAATGGTTAAAAAAGGAGAGAGTTTTTGATTTCTTGTAGGGACTTAATGTTTTATTTGATAAAGTAAGAGGACGACTACTTGGTTTAAAACCATTACCCTCAATCAGAAAAACGTTTGCTGAGGTTTGTAGGGAAGAGAGTAGAAGAGAGGTCATGCTTACCTCTCCCACTTTTGAACAAATCTCTCAAGGTTCAGCTTTAGTGGCAAACTCTCGATAGGGCTCTACTCAACAACCTTGAGAGCAACAAAGCAAGAACAAATAGTGGTGTGACTACTGTGATAAGCCCTACTATACCCGTGAGACCTGCTGGTACTTACATGGGAAACCACCAGACTGGAAGCCTAAAAGCCAAAGGAGTTAGCAAAACTGGGGAGCGGCACATATAGTAGAATCTGATATCAGCAAATCCACTGGGCTAAATTTGTCTTCCCGGCATATTGAATTGCTTCACCAACTCTTGAATCAGACAAAGATCACAATTGAATCAGATTCACATGACCAACAAACTCCTACTGCAACACTAGTGCATAAAGGTAACTTGTGCCAATCATTATTATCAAATTCTCTAGCTCACGATTTCTGGATTGTGGACACGGGTGCATCACACCACATAACTAGGTCTTTGAATGTTTTTGAGACATATGAGCCACGTGAACAAAAAGTTAATGTCTGGGTCGCAAATGGAAAGGTGTGACCAACTATTGGTCAAGGGAGGGTTGGTTTGTCGAATCTGACGTTAAATACCATTCTCTATGTGCCTAAGTTAACTTATAATATGTTATCTGTCAGTCAATTAACAAAGGACATGGACTGTATTTTGACATTTTTTCCTTGTCATTGTGAATTTTAGGACCGGTGTTCGGAGAAGATGATTGGCAATGCTAAGGAGAAAGATGGACTTTACTACTTCTCAAGAAAGAGTACTCCTACTAAACTTAAAAACACCAAATAAGTTTTCCCTTTTAGTTATGTCAAATTCTGATGTTATGTTATAGCATCAACGCCTTGGTCATCCAAATTTCCTATATTTGAAAATCCTATATCCACAACTTTTAATCAATAAAGATCATATTTCTTTATATTGTGAGCAATGTGTCCTTGCAAAGCAAAGCAAAAATAATCATCCTATACACTCATACAGACCCTCAAAACTGTTCCAATTAATTCATAGTGATATCTGGGGTCCTGCTAGAGCTAAAAGTTTAATGGGTACTCGTTGGTTTATTAGTTTTATTGATGATCATACAAGGGTATGTTGGGTATACCTAATGAAAGACAAATTTGAAGCCTATCACGTCTTTAAATAGTTTTACAAGCTCATTCAAAATGTATTCTAAACCTCTATTAAGGTAGTACGTACCAACAATGGGAAAGAATATTTCTCACATGATTTTATTCAATATCTCAGTGAAAATGGGATAATCCACCAAAGTTCTTGT
>JANPWT010000245.1:10886537-10910209 GCA_024678245.1 Erythroxylum densum
AAAATTCTGTCCAGATCTTCCCACAAACCTCACAGACACCCATCATTGAACCCAAAACTATCCAGGCCGATTTAGTGGGAGAACTAGTTCCTGACTAGCCAATCTTGGCGTATTCTCGAAGGCCTAAAGCTCCTCAACAAGGTCAATCATTGGACCAGGAACTGGCTCTTAAAGAAACTGTAGGAAGTGACTTGGATATGCCAGTTGCTTTACGAAGGGGGTAAGATCATGTACCAAGTATCCTATTTCAAATTATTTGACTTACTCAAAGTTGTCTTTAAAGTTTAAAGCTTTCACTACTAAGCTTGACAATGAAAGAATTCCAAGAAATGTGCATGATGCATTCCAAGAGCCTAAGTGGAAGGAAGCTGTACTTGAGGAAATGAAGGCCTTACTTGAAAGTAAGACATGAGATATTGTAGATCTACTTGAGGGAAAAAAAGGTGTTTGTAGCAAGTGGGTGTTCACTGTGAAGTATAGGGAAGATGGAGAGATCTAAAGGTATAAGGTTGGATTAGTAGCTCAAGGTTTTACACATACCTGTGAAATAGATTATGAGACATTTGCTTCAGTTGCATAGTTGAACACAGTTAGAGTTCTATCATTGGCTGCAAATTTAGATTGGAAACTCCATCAGGTTGACATTAAAAACGCCTTCTTAAATGGTACGTTAGACGAGGAAATATATATGAGGATCCCACCAGGTTTTGAATCTAAAGAAGAAAAGGGGGAGAGTCTGCAAATTGAAAAAATCTTTATACGACCTCGAACAGTCTCCATGAGCATGGTTTATGAGGTTTAGTGACTCTCTTTGCAGATTTGGATACAAACAAGAACAAGCTAATCACACCTTGTTTGTGAAATTTGGAAAAAATGGAAAGAAGTCCATCTTGATTGTGTATGTGGATGATATTATAATCACAGGTGATGATACTACTGAGATCAATGAGCTTAAAAACAAATTGAGGCTGGAATTTAAAGTAAAAGATCTCGGAGCCTTGAGACACTTTTTTGGAGTGGAGATTGCTAGAAGTAAAGAAGGTATTTTTATTTCTCAATGAAAATAGATGCTTGATTTATTAGAGGAAACAGAAAAAATGGGTTGTAAACCCATGGGAACTCCACTGGAAAGAAACTGGAAATTCAAGAAAGATGAAGAAAATCCTCCTATTGACAAAGGAAGATACCAAAGGTAGGTAGGAAAACGTATCTATTTGTCATTAACCAGACTAGATATTGCTTACTCTGTGAGTATTGTTAGCCAATTTATGTACTCTCCAACTCAAAGACATTTAGAGGCAGTCAACCATATTTTGATGTATCTCAAAGGCAGTCCAGGTAGAGGATTAATGTTTCGAAAAAATGAGGAGTAGCATAGCGGATGCAGATTGGGCTGGTTGTATTGAAGATAGTAGATCAACTTTTGGCTATTATACTAAGTTGTGGAGGAACCTTGTCACATGGAGAAGCAATAAGCAGTCCGTAGTGAAAGAAGCAGTGCAAAAGCATAGTTTAGGGCAAATGCACAAGGAATTTGCGAAGTTATTTGATTAGAGAGGTTGATGCAAGACCTACAGATCACTGGTTCTGCTCCCACCAAAATCTTCAGCGATGGAAAATCAATCGTTAGCATAGTGAAGAATCCAGCTCAACATGGTTGAATTAAACATGTTAGAATTGACTGAAGCTTCATCAAACGTGAAATAGGAGGAGGCATGGAATTATGCTATGTTCCTACTCAAGCACAGGAAGCAGATATTTTCACAAAGATCATGCCTAAGTCTAGATTCGAGACAATTCTAAACAAGTTGGGAATGATAAATATTTATTCCTCAATTGGAGGGGGAGTGTTGGATAATTATTTATCTTTATTTTTAGATCATCTTCTAGGAGATAAGTTTATCTTCTAAAAGATAAGATAAGTTTATCCTATTTTAAATTTGATAGTCATTAGCATGAAATTACGAAATACTCTTGTATAAATTCCCTTGAATCAAAGGAATAAAGTGAAGTTTTGTCCCCTTTCTAAAATTCTCTTGTTTCAATATATACCTTGAGTCATTGTCTAAAACTCAGCCTCTACACTCAACCAAGCCTCTACACCTTGTTTTTTGCTTCTCTAAGACACAAGGTTCCCACCAAGAAAAGTGCATTATCCTGAAGATCCATCATAATTAGCATTAGTGTATGCCTCAAGAACCAAATCTCACCCTTCCCTGGTGTTCCTTTAAGATATTGAAGTATTCTTTGAGCTGCTTGCAGATCAACTTCCTCTGGACTATGCATAATTTGACTAATTATACTTATTGCATATGCTATATCTACTTGTGTGTGAGATCAATTAGTATTCATACTAGGTGTTGATACATTTGTTTATCTATTGCAGCATCCTCCTTTGCTTTTCCAAGCTTTAGATTCAGATCAGTAGGAGTATTTTTGGGTTTATATGTTGTCTTGCCTATTTTCTTGAAAATATTTGTAACATACTTTTGTTGCGAGATAAAACTTGCCTAGAACGTGCAACTTCAATTCCAAAGGAATACTTCAACCTTCCCAACACTTTAATCTCAAACTCCTTGAGCTAATCTTTGAATCAACAATTGTTTCTCTTTGACATCGCCCTTCATCACTATAACCAATTAACCAACCAACAAAACTACTTGTTACAAATAACATCTTGTTGTTGCTTCGAAACATATAAATGTTGACTAATCTGACTAGCATGAAACATGGTAATGTCATTAACATCCGTTGAAGAGTGGTAATTCTCTTTGAAGGAGTGTAATACTGTATGATCTCCTTGAATTTTTTTTTTAATTTCATAGTCAACATAACTCTTGCAAATCTGTCCAACCATGTTCGAGGTGTACAATGCCTTCTTCAACTTATACATGAGTAGGCAAATTCTTCCCATAACGTGGTGGAATTTTCATGTAAATCTCTTCTTAATTTTCATGTAAATCTCTTCTTTTAGTTCTCCATGTAGGAATGCATTCTTTAACTGTTGCAATTCCCATGCATAATTAGTTGCTAATAGTAATAATACTCATAATTGTATCCATCTTTGCTACAGGAGAAAAAGTATCTAAAAATTAATCTCACAAGTTTGAGTATAGTGTTTTGCTACCAATCACACCTTGCATCTCTCAATTGACCCTTCTGCCTTATTATTGTGTATACCCAATTACAACCCACTGGTTTCTTTCTTACAAGTAACTTCACTAATTCCCAAGTTGGTTTTTATTCAATGCCTTCATCTCCCTGTTTATGGTTTGTTTTCATTTTTGACTAAATAAAGCCTCAAATAAGGTGGTAGGGATGGTAATGGTATTCACGCTCACAAGGAAGACTCTATAAGATGATGAAAATTTTTTAAACGATAAGGAATGTGCAAGAAGGTATAATTATCGTTTTGTACACTCTTTGGTTCCTTTTCTGATGGGTCTTTCTCATCCATATGAACTTCAATTTCATTTGGTAATGCAGGATTAGAAATTATTACCTCGTTTAAGAATCTGAGTTAGACCCTTGTAACTGTGTAGGTTCAGGAACAATTCTCTTTCTTGTGATCATCTTACATTTGCCAAATCTCACATCTCCAAGGGCATAATTAGGTTGTTTTTGTGGTTCACTTGGTGCTTCAAGCATAGGTTCAGATATGGATTGTTTAGACATAGAGTCAGATGATTGTTTCGGCATATGGTTTAGACAGGATGAATAAGAAGCTATAGTTGGTGCTGTAGAATTTGTATCGGATCAAGCTAAAAACTTCACTTGTTTTCCCTAATTGAATTCTCCCCCTAATGATTAGGATTGTTGAAATACGAATCTTGTTCGTTGAATGTGACATCCATTGAGACAAAACTGTTTTGACAGAGGAGGGTAACATTTATACCTTTTTTGAGTCAAAGAATAGCCTACAAAGACACATTCCAAAGCTCCAGGATCTAATTTACCCCTTATGAATCTGAAAACAAATGACACACACTTGAAAATTCTAGGAACAAGATTGTTTGTAGCGTTTAGATTCAGATAAAATGTTGGAAGAAGTTCATAAGACTTTTAGCACCCAAGACTCTAGAAGGCAATCTATTTATGAGCTGAGTAGCTATAAGAACTACTTCTCCCAAAAGCGCCTTATACATATTCTTTTGACACAATAAGGCTTGTGTTTTTCAAGGAGACGACCATTTTTCCTCTCTGCTAGAGACGAAGATGGAAGATTTATTTTTAATTTATAGCAGTCACTATATACACAGGAATTCTAAATTAGGAAAATAGAATATACAGGAATAATATCTATGAATTAGGCCCCATAAAACAAATACCCAGTAAACTAGGAACACACCGAAGTTAAACCTGCAAGACCAGGAATATACAGCTGTCAACAGTTTCTTTGCTTGTACGATCCATCTGGATCATAATAAACTTGCACATCACGTAAGGCTAAATGTACTTTTCAAATACTGTTGATGTCTCTTTTTGGTTGTGTGATGTCTTCATCACTGGCAATTGTTCAAAGCTAAGGTGCAAGAAAATTGCTGGCCCTTGTTTCTATCTTAAGGTGGATTAAAATATAGGTGTCTCAGTTCCTTTGTTGTTTATGACACTGAAGTTTCAAATTTGACCAAATTGATGATACACCCAGAAGTCTATGAAGCACTTGACTTTTTCTGTGTATAGGATCTCCTTTCATTTTACTGAATTAGGTTTCTATGTCAGAATGAATGTAATAATTAACATCCCAGGCCGAGTTTGGCTCCAAAACTCAGTGACGTTGTCTGTGGGATTAAAAGACAATAATTGGTAGTAATGGTCTAAGATTCTTAATTTTTAATGTGGGGCATCACCTTATCTCAATATCTTTCATTCTAATCTCCATTTCAAGGGGGGTTCAAAGTTACAGTCCAGTGCACATCTACTTTGGGGTAGATACAGTCATACCTTTCTATTGGTTCAAGCTCAGATTAACCGAACAACTCTTAAGGAGCCTTTAAGCATGTGGCTTAGAATGAATGAGTTAAAGAGTTGATTAGTCTTTGCTCTTTATTTCATGGATGTCAGCTCTACATCCACTTACAACTAATTTAGCTCTTTTTGTTACATCACTCTCTCTTCTTCTTGAGTGACTGTGTTGTACTTTAATACCAATAATCTTAAATCTGTAGAACTGTGCTCTTGTTGCTTTTGATATTTTACATCTTCCGCTACCCAACTGTTGGTTATATGTAGAGGTATGCATCAGTGAAAACCTCAATTCTTTGCACCCATAGTGGTAAAGGCTTGGGACTTATTTTTTAATCAGCTTAGCTAGACATCCCTTTGGTGCTTGTGTCTTGTGCGAGGTTATAGACAACACAAGTTTGGTATTGATAAATAGGTTACTTAGAGTTAGCTACAGTTGACATCAATGCAATCCTATGATGTACTATTACAATTCAGTATGAAAATTAGATCAAATGCATACACAGAATCAGACTATTAGCAAAGGATTGTGTAGTATTTATAGACATGCTGATTGGACCCTAACTCTTGCAAAAAATGGGGGGTTTATGTTAATAAAAAGCTTTGGCTTCAGTTGTGTCAGGTCAGCACATCTGTAAATCAATAATATATTGCACAAAAGCTTGATGCTTTTGATAATGCTGTCTTACTTGGTACATATAAAGACCAATCTGCCACATAACTACCATCCAAATCACTTGAAATTCCAAATAAACTTGAACTATGTATACGCGGTCGAGAGTTGTAATAGATATGGACTTGGTAGCTAATCATTTGATTGTTCTCTCCAGGGTGATGTCGGATGTGGCAAAACTATTGTAGCATTTTTGGCCTGTATGGAGGTTGTTGGCTCTGGTTATCAGGTTTGAGAAATGATGTCGTTAACCTGTCTCCATTGAAGCCCTAGGATTTGTTCAGTATGTACTTATACTTTGATGCAGTTATTGTTCTGAAGTTCATTCCTTTGCTACTTTCAGTTGGAATTTCCACGATATCTCTTGCTTCTCTTTAATGGTTTTACTTCTTATTTGTATAGAGTGGTTATGCAGTTCATACTTTTAGTACACTCTCCTTATGCAGGCAGCTTTTATGGTTCCAACTGAGTTGCTTGCGATCCAACATTATGAGCACTTGCTTGATTTGCTAGGCAATGTTGATGAAGATGGTTCCAAGCCTCGTATTGCATTATTAACAGGTTCAACCCCATTAAAACAGTCACGCATGATTCGTGAGGTATGTATCTAGTGACTTGTTTTCTATTTGGATAATGTATGAGATTCTTACCAGTAGCGTTACTTGTTGTCAGGATATCCAGTGTGGACACATCTCTATGGTCATTGGAACCCAGAGTTTAATATCTGAAAAGGTAGAGTTCTCTGCATTACGTATTGCTGTAGTAGATGAGCAGCATCGATTTGGCGTGATCCAAAGAGGAAGATTTAACAGTAAGGTTGGCTTTTCTCATTCTCATAGCATATCTTGATCTTTATCCCCATGCTTTGTCTTTATGGTTCTCTTTCTCGTCATTCCATTGATAATACTATAAATGAGATGTTGATCTACCTATTCCTGCAGTTGTTTTGTAGCTCTCAAATTTCAAGAACAGGAGCAGTTAATTCAGATGAAACAACAAATTATGATGACTATATGGCTCCCCATGTTCTTGCATTATCTGCTACTCCCATCCCACGGACACTTGCTTTGGCGTTGTATGGGGATATTTCTCTAACACAAGTAAATGTTGCACATCCTGTTGCTTGTTATGTGATGTATAGAAAATGTTATGTGATGTATATAAAATGTTATGTGAGATTTATTTGTGCATTTTGTAGTAGTTTGGTTAGTCGCATCATTATGTAGACTTTTGGATTAGTCTGTCTCTGTCCTGGATGTGTCAGCTGAAAATTGGCATGTAATAAACTTTTGGATGAGGATGTCTCTGTCCTAGGTGTGTCAGCTGAAAATTGGTGGAACAAGAAATAATATTGGGGGAATTGGAGCCCTATTCTTTTTGTATGCATGCAGCGGCATAATATTTGCATGTTAATATTTTTCTCGATGGTGTGTATATTTGTAATGCATATTATTCTGTGTTTTTTGTCAAAATATTAGCAGAGAAGACTAAATTTCTTTCTCATTTATCTTAGGTTACAGCCTTAGTTTATATATACAATTGTCTATCCTAAATATAGTAACAAACTCCCTAAAGATTAGGGAAATTTGTATCTTATTCTAATCCCCATAAATCAGGAATTTATATGATCTATATAACTATATAATCTATCCAAATAATACTACATAATCCGACACTCCCCTTCAAGTTGGTGAGTGGATATCTTCCGTCCCAAGCTTGCCAATAATATCTTGAAACACTGTGCTTGTCAGTCTCTTTGTAAGTACAGCTGCCAACTAATCCTTGGTTGACACAAATGGAGTGCATATTAAGCCACTGTCCAATTTTTCCTTGATAAAGTGCCTATCAACCTCAATATGCTTTGTTCGATAATGTTGAACAGTGTTATGTGCAATGCTGATAGCTGATTTGTTATCACAGTACAACCTCATGGGTCCTTCCCATTTTATTCTTAAGTCATCTAGGATTATCTTCAGCCAAATTAACTCACATATTCCCAACGCCATAGATCTGATTTCTGACTCTGCGCTTGATCTTGCTACTACATTCTGCTTCTTACTTCTCCATGTTACAAGATTACCACCTAGGAGTGTACAATAACCAAATGTTGATCTCCTATCGACCAAAGACCTTGCATAATCTGCATTGGCATAAGCCTCTAATGTCATACCTGTGACTGTTTGTTGCTTAAACAGAATTCCTCTTCCTGGGCTGCCTTTCAAGTATTGTAGTATCTTATTTACTGCCTTGAGATGTGATTCTTTGGGATTATGCATGAATTGACTAACCGTGGTCACTGCAAATGCTATATCTGGTCTTGTGTGTGCCAGATATATCAAATTCCCAACAAGCTACTGATATGATCCTTTATCTACCATGGGATCTTCTGGAGCATCACCTAATCCATGATTGAATTCAATTAGTGTCTCCATTGGTTTACAACCCAACTTTCCTGTTTCTTTCAACAAGTACATACTTTTGTTGAGAGATGAAAAATCCCTTGCTTTGAGCCAGCTACTTCAATGCCTAGGAAGTACTTTAACTTTCCTAGCTCGTTGATATCAAATTCCTTCAAGAGACATTGCTTCAGATTTTTCATCTCTTCTACATCATTACCTGTCACAATGATATCGTCTACATAAACTAGCAATCCTGTGACTCCCAGAATTTGAGTGTCTAATAAATAAAGTATGGTCTCCTTGACTCTGCTTATATCCTAATGAAATCATCACCTTAGCAAACCTCCCAAACCAAGCTTGAGGTGATTGTTTGAGCCCATAAAGGGCTTTCTTCAGCTTGCATACCATTCCCTTTTTAGATTCAAATCCAGGAGGAACTTTCATGTAAATTTCCCCTTCTAGATCATCATGGAGGAACGCATTCTTAACATCAAATTGTTGCAGATTCCACTTGAAATTAGCAGTGCTAATGACAACAATATCCGTACCATGTTCATCTTAGCAATTGGGGCAGATGTCTCTAGATAATCAATGCCATAGGTTGAGTGTACCCTTTGGCCACCAATCTTGCCATATGTCTTTCCACCGAGCCATCAGCCTTGTATTTTATGGTGAAAACCCACCTACACCCAACTAGTTTCTTCCCTTTTGGCAATTCCACTAACTCCCATGTCTTGTTCCTCTCAAGGGCCTCCATTTCAGTCTTCATAGCATCCTCCCATTTTCTGTCTCCTAATGCCTCAATTAGATTTCTCGATGTGGGCATTGTATGGAGATTGGTTAGGAAAGCTCTGTGTTTTTGAGATAGATTTTGATAAGAGATGAAAAAAGACAATGGATGTTTTGTGTAGGTTCTTGTTCCTTACCTAAGTGCAATTGGTAGGTCTTTAGTACTTGTTTCTTTTGGTTCGTCTGTTGGTTCAAATGGCTCACCACCTAGTGTGATATTGTCAGTTGGTTTGAGAGTGATTTCTGGAATTTGAGCAATAGCATGATGGGAGATTGGACTTGCGTTGGTCGAGAGACTGGTATCTTCCTCCTAGAATAAACTTGCAGTGATTGCATGTTATCTTGATTTCCCTTATCTTTCATCATGTCAACAGATGTGGTTGACTCAATTGAGGGAGAAGTGGGTTCAGGCATGGTTATGGGCCAAGACTGAACAAAACTAGGATCAAGAAGAAACATATCATTTGCTTTATCTTCACTTAAGGTCTCCCCCTGAAGATAAGTGTGCTGATAAAAAGGTTCATTGTCAACAAAAGTAACATTAGTTGAGACATAATTTTTTAGAAGGTGGATGAAACATTTATAACCCTTTTGTGTGGAGGAATATCCAATAAAAATGTACCGAAGAGCACGTGGATCTAATTTGCTCCTATTGTGAGAATGAACATGAACAAACGCAACATAACCAAAGATTCAAGGTATATGACTGTTTGAAAGAGAAAATTTTGGGAAAAATTTTGTGAGAGTATCAATTGGACTTTTGAACCCAAGGACACATGTTGGAAGTCGGTTAATAAGATGTGCAACAGTTAATACGGCTTCACCCCAGTATTGTTTGGGAAGATTTTTGCGAATCAGCAATGATCTAGTGATCTCTATGAGATGTCCACTTTTTTGCCTAGCTACAACGCTTTGTTTTGGGATGGTAACACATAAGACTCATGAATAATTCCTGTTTTTTGAAAAAATGGAGAAAGGGTTTGATTGAAATAATCCTTGGCATTGTTTGATCGAAATCTCTTAATTTTGACTTCAAATTGAGTATTGATTATGTTGTAGAAATTAGGAAAAACATTAATAACATCATATTTATTTTTCAAGATGTAAAGCCATGTGACTCGGGTACAATCATCAATAAATGAAACAAGCCACCTAGCACCCAAAACATTTGGGATGGTAGAAGGTCCCCAAATATCATTATGACTGAGAGAAAAAAGGAACAAAGGTTTTTTTGTTGCTTAAGCATGTTCGTGCTTGGCGAGTTCACAATCATTACAATGAAAAATTTCAGACGCAAGACCTTTAAATAACGAAGTAAACATCAACTTGAGAACTCTAAAAGATGGGTGTCCTAAACGACGATAATAAAGCCAAATTTTATCTTGGTTTGACATGACAGATTCAGAAAAGAAGGATGTAGATAAGGGTTTTCTAACTTCTGATATACTATGCTGTTTTTCCAGGAAATAGAGATCGTCCCTCTCAGTAACACATCCAATCATCTTCTTCGTGCCTAGATCCTAAAAGACACAATGTGAAGGAAAAAAGTTTATACTGCAATTTGAATCTGTGGTTAATTTTTGAATGGAAAAAAGGTTACACTACAACACATTTGGACTGCTACACTACGAGACTAAGACGAAAGTTTCAGCAACTAAACAAGAGACTCGGACTGTTATTGAATATGCGAGTCTCTTACAAAGCTTGTGGCAAGAGATGGATCATTATCAATGAATCCAAAATTTGAGACATTATTATTAGAGGAAGAATAAATACCTAAAAACGCCAATGAACAAGTACTTGTTGAGGTTGGCTTCTCAAAGGACTCCACAAAGGTTTTTAGTTTCTCAATTTCTTCGATGTTAAACTCAGGGATAGATTTTTTGAAATTTTCTTCGTTAGTTGATGAAGTGCTCACCATAAGTGCCTGACATCGGTCGTTCCCACTTCGATTGGGCTTGCCATGAAGTTTCCAGCATTTCTCCTTGGTGTGCTGATTCTTCTTGCAGTATGTGCAGGATAGGGATTCTCGGTTAAAGGGTTTCGATGAGTCCCCTCTAGTAACTAATGTAGGATTGTTTGCCTCCTTCAATTCTGTGGCCTTGGTAATGAGTGCAAAACCATCTCCTCCTTGAGATTCAAGCATAACATTTTGACGTCCCTCTTCTGCATGTATAATAGAGATCGTCTCATTTAGAGGCGATAGGTTTGGTTTTCCTAAAATCTGCACCCTTATGGCATCAAATTCCACTTTTAATCTTGCCAAAAAATCATAAATACGATTTTTGTCCTCAAAACGCTTCAGAATTGTTGCATCTTCACTACAACGCATTTGGATGCATTGATAATGATCCATCTCTTGCCACAAGCTTTGTAAGAGGCTTGAATATTCAACAACAGTCCTGATCTCCTGTTTAGTTGCTGAAATTTTCGTCTTAATCTTGTAGATCTATGCAGCATCATTATCTTGGAATATGTCTGCCGAATAGCTTCCCAAATCTCCTTGGTAGTTCTGAGGAACATACATGTGTCACTAATCTCTAGTAGCATCGAGTTCCATAACTAGGACATTATCATGGAGTCTTGTTCATCTCATGCTGCAAATTTGGGATTGTGCTTTGAAGGACCTGTGCCCATTAAATGGCTCAATTTCCCTTTTTTCCTTTAGGAATATGTGGACCAATTGTGACAACTTCAAAATTCTTCCCATTCAATCGGTATGCGGCTTGAATGTTTTGCAAATCTTCGGTTATAGAAGCAACAATATTCTTGAATGTAGGGCTGATGATTTCGGTAGAACTTCTGGGTGATTCTGACATGATTGATTGAGTAAGACTACGAATAAGAACAGGAAAAAGGAACAGGGAAATATGAGAGAGAAGGCTAGGACGATGAGAGGAACAATGGAGATGGATCTCAATTGGTATGACCAGAAAAAAAATTAGAATTTTTGTAGGACAGAGCTAACGTCTTTGATACCTTGTCAAATATTAGCAGAGAAGAATAAATTTCTTTCTCATTTATCTTAGGTTACAGCCTTAGTTTATATATACAATTGTCTATCCTAAATATGGTAACAAACTCCCTAAAGATTAGGAAAATCTGTATCTTATTCTAATCCCCAGAACTCAGGGATTTATATGATCTCTATAACTATACAATATTTCCAAATAATACTACATAATCTGACATTTTTAGAACTGGTCCAAAGTATTGGCCCATGCAAACTAAGAGACCATGGCAGGGGGATGAACTCGTTGCTAAGTTGGGCTAGTCTGAGATTCAAAATAAGAAAAAGAAAAGAACATTTAAAATTTAATTTACTTGGTAGATCATTTAAACTGGTCTGACCAACGATTCACACCAAATTGCCATCATACTTTGGTGAGTGACCTGATTGAGCCGAATGGATTACTGGGTCCCAACACCAAATCAGGCCACGTTTTAAACAGCAGAGATTTTTGTCATTGCTCTACAATTTGTGCTTTCCATCTTAATTTTAGGACTTGTTATAAATCTTCTGCGGCTTTCAGATTGTGATTTTCATCTTCTTTCATGGCAGATAACTGACTTACCACCTGGAAGGATTCCTGTTGAAAGCCATATTATTGAAGGAAATTCTGATGGTTTCGAGAATTTATACAAGGTATAAGTAATATTTTGTAGCTGTTTAAGGTATATTGTTGCATCTACCAAAATAAGTCGACCAAAATATAGGTGCAGGTACTACTTTTGGGATCCAGAACATCATACATATGTCACTTGTGATTTATATAAAAAAATCTAGAATAATTGTTTTAGAGCCGCTAGCCTGTCATCTGATATTAGAGAAATTGGGAAAGAGAAGTAATATTTAAATAAGGCTGTTTCTTTCCAAAGTTATGAATGATGTAAAAGATTCTTGATTCTCTTTGATTAGTAGTTTAATTATTGACAATACCATCATTTTTCTATTTGCGTGGTTTTAAGAGTTAAATCTTTTTCAGTTCTATCATCTTATAAACCCTTAAGAATCTACTATTATGTCTTGCGTGGTTAATTGAATGTCTTTTAACCTTTCTCCTCCCATTTACCTCCGTCAAGTTTGCTGTCTAATGAGAACATTACATATGTCAGATGATGTTAGATGAATTAGGAGTAGGAGGACGAGTGTACGTAGTGTATCCAGTTATTGAACAATCCGAGCAACTCCCTCAGCTTCGTGCAGCTTCTGCAGATGTTGAAGCCATGTCTGAAAGATTTCGAGGTTACAACTGTGGGTTAGTGCATGGGAAAATGAAGAGTGATGAAAAACATGAAGCATTGAGACGTTTTAGATCTGGGGAAACCCAAATACTACTTTCAACTCAGGTAATTGAGATTGGTGTTGATGTTCCAGATGCATCAATGATGATTGTTATGAATGCTGAGAGATTTGGAATAGCTCAGTTACACCAACTCAGAGGACGAGTGGGTCGAGGAGCTAAGAAGTCCAAATTTATATTAATAGCATCTACTTCTAGTAGCCTTAACCGTTTAAAGGTGCTGGAGAAATCATCAGATGGTTTTTATTTGGCAAATATGGATCTTCTTATTCGTGGACCTGGTGATTTGCTTGGAAAAAAGCAATCAGGCCACCTTCCAGAGTTTCCTGTTGCGAGGCTGGAAATAGATGGAAACATTTTGAAGGACGCACATACTGCTGCACTAGTGAGTTCTGTGCTGAGATTCATCTCCTTATCCACTCTATTTTAGTTATTTATGTCTTATCTGTGGTTTATTGTTTTAAATGTGTGATACTTCCTGACACAAAAGATCTCTATTTCTTTCTTTATTTCTTTTGTACCTGTTTGTATCCTTTTCTGTTTGTTTGCTCTTGTAATATGCACACATAGTTGGTTGACCATTGGCCATATTTGTTTGTGCCTGATTACTATGGTAATTCACCACAAGTCTACCAATGTGAAAATGATTGAGCTAGGTATGCAATGAGGGTGAGGTTGAACCCGGTATTGCTGTTTCACTTGGAATTTCACTTTTTTAATCAGTTGAATAGACAACCCTTTAATCCACTGAATAGAGCATTTGAGAAATACTAGCGGTAGATGATGGCCTGAGCTTATGTTCAGTGAACCATTTAAATTGTAAATTATGACCTATTTAAACCCTTGTTCTTGACAATCTAGATCTGCAAGCCATATAATTATGGATCTCATCTTTGACATCCCCTTTTGTTCTCAAATTGTTCATTCACTGAATTTTACTTTCTCAAAATTACATATTTTGTTTTTATGTTTTGATGGTTGATAAGTGCTTTGATTTAGAGGAGCATATTTGGAATTCCTGAATCTTAAGGTACTGATTTTAGTCCTTGGTCAGACATGAATCATCTTAAAGTATGTTGGGGTAAAGGGAAGTAGTAAGATAGGCAGGCTTGGTAGGGTATTGTGGGTGGGAAGTGAAACTAACTTTCTTGCCCCTTAATCCTTTAATCACCTCTCCCCTGAAGCTGAACAAGTAGCTCTGTCTCTAGCGAGAGGGGTTTCTCATGCAATGTGATAACATAGCATCTAACACAATGGTAAAATTCTTAACCATTGGAATTTGAAGTTGAAACCATCTCAAATGGGACTGCTTTGACGTGTTTGATGATTAACTCACAAAAGAAATTCTTGTAGTTTCATTTTTACTGTGGTATATTTAAGGCCTTAACCTGAGTTTATTCTTGGAAGAAATAGTTTAATTTGACAATATTCTGAATCAGAAATGTACCTTTTGCTCAAGAAGCCTAGATAGCTGGTAACATCTTGATTGTGTGGTCGCAGCAGCCCTTAATCTTGCTTTGTTGTTGACGATAATGAGCCTTTTTTCTTAACATGTTATGGTTAAAGACTTCAAATCAACTTAAGTGGCAGGTGTTTTCTGTCAATTCACAGGTTTGTAGCTTAGTAATAATATTCAAAGATTCAAGATAATTTGCTCTTGTTCTATATCTTCTTTGGAATACCATGATTTAGTTTCAGAATTAAATATTTCACCTACTAAAACCTTTATGGACCTTGGCTCCATAATAACAGATAAATGGAAACTACATTTCCAAATTACGTACACTCTTCACCTGGACGTTACAATTTTTCTTGCAGAAAGTTTTAGGCAAGTCACATGATTTGAAGCAATTTCCAGCACTCAAAGCAGAGCTTAGCATGCGTCAACCGCTGTGTCTTCTTGGTGATTGATGGAGAAGGAACTTTGGCAGTTCTCTGAATCCTCCTAAATTCCATGTCTCT
Source organism: Erythroxylum densum (assembly GCA_024678245.1). Taxonomy (NCBI): domain Eukaryota; kingdom Viridiplantae; phylum Streptophyta; class Magnoliopsida; order Malpighiales; family Erythroxylaceae; genus Erythroxylum; species Erythroxylum densum. The sequence continues at coordinate 10,901,630 of JANPWT010000245.1, forward strand.
GGATTGGGGTGGCTAAGCTTTGACATATGCGTCATGTATTACCTCAGTTGTACAGTTTTCTTCTAGTTGGGTGCTCTTAGATTTGCATTTTGCAATTGCATGCATGTATTATTTACCAAAGGATGTTTGAATTTAGAATTCTGAATTCCGATTATGTTTCAAGTACATTAAACTTCTTGACTGTAATGTCTAATAGTATTGCTTTCCTTAAATTAGAAAGTTAATGGAAGAGAAAGTTTAGAAACTTTTTGTGCATGTAGTTCCGTACCGCTATATGATAATTATAATCTCAGTTGAATTAATTATGTGGACTTGGAGAAGGATTCCAGGTAAGTGTAACAGGTCATAGTCCCAGCTTACGACCGCTTTTGGGCTTATCAAAGAATGGATTGACGTGTTAAGAGGGGAAGTTGAGGTAAATTTGTTCAAACTCCCCGGAGTAAAGTTCACCGAAACTGTGTGGAATTTTGAAAATCGTTGCCTTTATTTGCGGTCCGAAGGGGTTATTGACCAAGTTTATTAGCTTAGGCCTAAGCTTAATGTCAATATTTGCTCCCAAATATTAGCTAAAAATTTTGTTGTACTGATTCCTGCCCTTTGAAGGCAGGTAAATTTTCGACTTGGAGGAAAGTTTTAATCCCTAGATTACTTTGCAGGTTGTCAATTTTTGGCACACGAAAATTTTTGTTGTTTTCAATGGCTTAGGTCTAGGTCTAAGTTCAGGTTAATTCAAGACCTAATTATTCTAAGTAGAATAATATTGTTTTATTTAAAAGAGTTGAACATTGGGAAAGCTTAAATTTGAGCAATTCAGACTCGGTTTCAACTAGAAAAAAAGTTATTCTATATTACTTTTTGTGGCATGCCATGAAAACGATGTTTGGCTTGTGGGTTGATTTTATCATAAAATTGGTAGTTTTAGTCAATGCCAAAAAAGGCTTGATTGAGATTACAACGAACAAGAAAATGAAAAGAGGAAAAAGAGCAAAGAGTAGAACATCGAACGGTGCTCATGTTTCCGGTGCAAGTCAGCTTAATTTATTGCCAACTATTGTTGCTCGTATTTACTTGAATTACTACCGGTTTAAATTTGTTAAAAACTTTATAAAAATACCTTCAATTCCTCTGACCTTTTAAATCATTCTTAAACCTAGTTAATAAAATAAGATGCCTAAGAGATCATCAAAATATATATATTCGAAACTAAATATTGGATTCTTTACTGATAAAATAAGGGATCATCAAAATATATATATTCGAAACTATGTATTGGTTACTTTACTGAATTTTTTTTTCATTTTTACATCATCCAGGAACTACTTCATTACTAATTAGTGGTGAATTTGTGTATACTGAATCTCCTCAGGCCTCACATTTAACGAGATTTTTACTAAGTTGTTATTGTTTATTTTACTGATAACAATTTTCTAATACTAAATTTATTTCATAATGTTTCTTGCAAAGAATTATGATAAAATCTCTTTGTTTAAATTAGGTTTGCCATAGTCATTTTACTTTTCATATAGTCGTGAGACTGATATAATCCTAGAATTAAAATACCGTAAAATTAATTGCAAACCATGTCATTTTATGAGGCTGATTCTGTTGTGACCATTTAGGTGTGAACTACAGGGAAGTGGTAGTTGGATCTCTTTCTTTCTAGTGGGGATTAAGCCTATAAAGCACTTATTTTAGATAAATCAAACGTTCGAAGTAAATTGTAATTCGGTTGAGTAGAGAACAATTTAAAGTACGATGTATCAAAAGAAATAGCGGAAGAGGGTAGACAGTTAATCAAGTAAGTTGTGGTGATGAAAGCTTCATGCAAAAAAAAAAAGAGGAACACTACTATGTAAAAATATCGTCATGTCGAGTTCTCTAATAATGCGATGGCGACGTTCCACTCGAATTGTTCAAGGGTATAAGGACATGAAAGTTGGTATTGAATTCCCTATTGTTAAAAGTGATGAGAACGCTTGTTATTGACAAATTCGTCACCATAATCTGAGTGAAAAATTTTAATACGACAATCAAATTGACGAAGAACATATTGTTCAAAATCCAAGAAAATACTAAAGAAATAGTTTTTCATTTTTAAAGGTATGAGCCATATGTAACGAGAGAAATCATCAACAAACAAGACATAATAACGAAAATTTCCCAAGGAATTAACGGGAGTAGGTCCCCGTAAATCATAACGAATTATTTCAAAGAGTTCACTATCATAAAAATTTGATAAACTGAAGGGCAATTTTAAGAGTTTGCCAAGACAGCAACTTTCACAAAAAGAAGCTGACATGGATTTTTTAATAAAAGATATTAAATCAGCAGATGCAAGATGTCTTAAAGATGCATCTTGAGAATGCCTAAGTCTTTGATGCCAAAGATCAGGATGAACAAACTATTTAGATGTAAGAAGTGCACTTTCTGACTTGGGCAACACATACATATCACCCTTATGCTTTCCAACCAATAACTCTTTCCATGTTGTTCGTTCCTTCATACATAATAATTGATCAGTAAATTCACAATTAACATTATGTTGGCTTGCAAGCTAACTAACAGACAATAGATTGTGTGTTAATTCAGATATAAGAAGAACATCTTTGATAAGTAAAATATTCTTACCATCTGAAATTGGGAGATTTCCAACACCCATAATTTTTAACTTTGAACTATTACCAACCAAAACAGTCATGGCCAAGATAAGCCTTGAGTTTTGAGCCATGTGGTATTGTAGAGTTTCATAGATGCAAGAGCTTATGGAATTTGATCATGATTTGCAGTCTGTCTCTTGAGCCACCAACAAATGGTAGAAATGTGATCCTGTTTGTTACGCCATTGACAAATCTCATTTTTGTAGAGCTCAAGTTCAGAAGGTGTCATTCTTTTCATATCAGGAGATGGTGGGCGAGGCTAGCGATGACCAGCAGACATATTACAATAATCACTCGCAAAGTCACGTCGGTCGTTCACAAAATAGCGACGATCATTGAAAACCTACACTTGATTATTACTCCCACCAGCTTGGCACTGATAATCTCGATTATCACTTGTAAACTCATTTTGAGAAGTATTGTTTACAGTTACATAGTTATTAGAAATAGGCCCAAAGCCCCTCCCCTCAGAAGTGAACTAAGTATGATATTTAGAGTTACCGCGACAATTGTTTTGTTGCATAGTAAATGCATAACTAGTATTGACATAATTCTCAAGAATAGTATTCCTAGTATTGTATTCAAGAATAGTATTCCTAGTCTTGTATGCATTCAATTGGTTTATGCATTTAGAATATGTTGGTAAGGGTGATTTAAGAGCTATGGTGGTAAAATCTTTGTAGTCAGGACCTAGACTCATAAGTAAAGAGCAAACCTTATTCTTTTCAAGAAGAGATTGGCTAATGGTGGCAAGTTCATCACAAATTTTTTTGAAGTTCCTAAGGTATTCTGAGATAGATGTGCTTGACTCCTTTCGTGGGTAATTGAGTTGCTGTTGAAGTTCGAATTCTTGTTCCTTAGAGTGGCTGGCTAACTCTTATTCAAGAGTTAACCATAGTTCACGCAATGTTTCATGGCCAATCGAGAATCCAAATGCCTTTGTAACTAGAGTTGTAATAAGGAGGCCGAGGAGAGTTATGTCTGTTTGTTGCCAGTTGGTGAATTCCGATGATTCCTTGTAGGCGTTGTCGACATGTGTGATGCCACTGATGGCTGAAGACTCCTTGTTGACATCAACAACGGCTTTGTGTTTTTGCCAGTTTGAATTGTGACGGCGGCATGATCTCTAATGTGAGATGGCCCCAAACCTTGTAGGATCAAGCCATATTCTTGACTTGGGCTCTCCAGAAGACATATGCATCGTGTGAGAGCTTTATTGTGATGAAATTTGTGATACTGATTAATGTGGTATTGTTTTGGTTGAAATCGAAGGAAGACATATTTGATTAACGAGAGAAAGAGATTGTGTCTCCTATTAACAAGTCTTTGATACCAAGAAGAAAATAAGAATTGATTGAGCACAAAGCAAAGAAGACTTTATTGATACTGTTTCGACTTGATAAGAAGCAACACACACGACTACTCTTATAACAGTTAGAAGCCAACTAAAAGGGACGGAAACCCTAATCTTGGCCAAAACCTTCTTTATGGATGGGAAGAGTTACGAGCCTATTGGTTGTGATAACTCCACATGAGCCTAAAGTCAGGACATATGCTTCTTTGTGAAAGCGATTCCTATTCATTTGAGAGCACGTTGAACGTAGTTTATCATGACCATCATACTTTAACTCTTTGACGTTGCCAACTTGAGTACCATCATTTTCTCTCCCTTCGTCCTTATCACTCCACTCAAGGGAGGTTGCTTTATCAATCTTAATAGATCTAAATATTATTTTTTATTTTGGATAACCATACTTCCAATTGAATCTAGAGTTAAATATGTTTTTTTACAATAGTAAATTAGTGTTTTCGTATGTCCTTAAATAAGTTTTCTATTCTTTATTTTAAAATAGTACTTTTATCATAGTAGAGAAAAATAAGTAATCTACCTTTTTTTCAAAAAACATTGCCATTCTTAAATATTTTCGTAGAATTGTAATACTATATTTTAGAGTCATTTGAACTAATATTATTAGCTATACATAATTTTAAATATAGAAATGGATTATATACTTCCATATAAGAATGGTAAAAAGACTTGAGTATGACTCCAATTTACTTAATGTAGTTCAACTTAGCCTAAAATTAACAATTGGAAGTAGGTTTAATTCATGTTTAGTTTCCTTATTTCCATATTTGCATTTCTATCTTCTTTAAAATTTTATTATGGACATTATCCATCTATAGTTCGGAAGTTAGGTAATTTTAATTTTGTTAACATAAAAGCCATATTATATAGATTTATATAAAACCATAGTATTCTATAACTTTTGAAACCTTATCAAGATTTTGGATTCGGATCCATGAGAAGTTGTGGTCTATAACACCAACTCTCCCAAAATAGTTATCTTTTCACATGTCAACATCACTAGGTTTCATATCTCTCATCTCTGATATAAAAAGGAAATTACCTTGTAAGTAAAGGGTTCCAAATCTCTATATAAAATACTTCCATATAAACCTAAAACTTGAGCTTCAAAGCTTTACCACTGGAGAACACTTTGGCGTTCTTTTTTGCAAACTCAAAGATCACAATTGTCATTACCTGAAGATAACCCTAATGTTAATTAAGTCAACCTAACAAACCACGCATAAGATTATCATTTGGCATCGTCTATGAAAAACATCATGGTAGAAGTCATGTTCATGCTTTTTTTCAGCAATGCAAATGAATAATGAGCTAAGTGTTTTAGATCCTATAGCCATAAGAAAGCCCGTGAGGGCCTCTTAGCATCCAACAAGAGGTTGAGGATCTAGTATAGATTTTTATGGAGTCAAATGTTTGGAAAAGGTATCCCTACCACTGGACATCGGTAAGCATATCAACATATAGGAGATTCAAGAAAGCAACTATCAAGAGATAGTGGTATGCATGTCCTACCTTTAAGCATGTCATGAGAGGGCCATCCAAATGTTGCTTATGATAGTTATTTTACTTTGACAATTGCAGAGGAACTATTGCCATTGAAATTCAAGTTATTGTCATTAGAGACATATATGGTCTGATGGATCCTACTTATTACATCACATATAATAAGGAGATTATATACTTGTAAGGGATGTCAAACATACTAAAACACAATTTTTTTTTTGTCAAAAATGATTAAAGATACGAGAGATTGGTATCAAAACATGCCATATATACTAAGCTTAATATATTCATCGACGAAAACTTTTGGTGGCTTCCTACTCATCTTAGTTTGCTGCAACCACAATATTCTCGACATTCATCCAGAGAGGATATATTTTATTGGAAGGATCTTCCTACTTTCAAACTATCAAATAAGATTACTATGGATATGCTCAGATTGAGGAATCCAAAAGTTAAGTAGAGTAAAATCATTCGACACAAAGTTCTTCCCCCTAAGGAATCATTTCTCCTATGTCTTATTATCAAGAATCAACTTAATATTGTAGATAGACTTCCTTACCTTAACATAGGCACAGGATGCTCCTTATGTTCTACACATGATGAAACTAGAGCTCATTTATTCTTCATGTGTTCAGTTTCTAAGTTCATTCGAGAATAGGTGAAACTAAAGATTGGAAAATTGATATACTGACTTGTTATGGGAATATGTGTGCAACCAATTTGGAAAGAAAGGAATGCTAGAAGTTTATGCAAAACCGTAGAAGCACTTATCAATGAGGTTATCAATGGGATTTGAGAAATTATTTTACTAAGGAACCTTGATTGTAGTTTCTCTTTACTCCTTTCTTTTAATCTTTAATTCGTGTACTATTTACAAAGCATAATTTTGTAGGTATACCCAATATGTTTTCTTTTTATTGAGGGTTAATCCCATAAACCTCCTTTTGGGGATGTAAGCTTCATTATTTATTAATTCAATTCTTTTTCCTTCTTAAAAAGAATTAGTTATTTACCTGATTATGATAACTAAAGGTAATAAAAATGTTGTTGATATTGTTTGGAATGTATTGTTTATGTTTGAGTTATATTTATACAGATTGTTGATGTTTGAGTTATGTTAATGTAGATTGTTGATATTTGAGTTATGTTTATGCATTTATTGATGTTTAACTTATGTTTATTTGTATTATTAATGTTTAAGTTTAAGTTAATATGGATGTTGATGTTGAAGTTGATGCTTGAGTTATGTTTATGTGGATTGTTGATGTTTCAGTTATGTTTATTCGGATTGTTGATGCTTGACTTACATTTGTGCTGATTGTTGATGTTTGAGATATGTTAACGCGGGTTAATTATGTTTGAGTTATGCTATTGTGGATTGTTGATATTTGAGTTATAGATATCCAATATGGTGGCACCTAGTAAAAACAAAGGAAAGAAGATGGCAAGTATCGAGGTTATTCCTCCCTTACAAAAACCAGATCAATCAAATCCTAGCTAACAACAACAATCAACATCATCCACTAATGAACCTAGTCAGCAAAAATCTCCTTCTTCCTCAACTAGTAAAGAGGGATCTACAAGTTTGTAATCTTTAACACATATAAATTTGCTTATGCTCAAATATATATTTACATTTTTAATGCGTACTTTCTTATCATTATTCATTTATTGTTAAGTTTCAATATTAATGTTAGCAAAAAGAGGTAGAGTTATAACTAAAGGTTGTGAGTTGCAACGAATGAATGTTGCAATGAACAACAAGTTGTCTATACATATTGATATCTCGCAAGGTCGTCCTGTAGATAAGATTCAATCAACAAGATTGTCTAGTAAGTTGGGGATAATTGTCAGAATTGAATTGTCTTTCCTTAAAGCATGTCAAGCAGTTGAAGAAAGCCAACTTTCTAGAGAATGCTTTGGATAAAGTTTCGGTGAATTTTCAATTGATTTAATTACATGCGATATTGTTTTGCTTATTTAAAGTTTAATTTCACTTTTTCTTGTTCTTTACAAACGAAGTTCAATATCATCGATATTGATAACCCTGAAATTTCAAACTGTTCGACTTCACTATTGAAACAAATGACCAGGGATCGTTCTTATCGATTACATCAATATTACAAATCTTTTCCTTCAAATGAGAAGGCAAAGAGACATGTTCCTAAATGGATATCTTCAAAAAATTTGAGCAAAATATGTGATTATTGGGCCTTTATCAATGTTAAGGTTTGTTTTCTTTCTCATCACATTTGCTTCCATTAATCTTGTTACACAATTTAATAACTTTGTTTTATTTAGGAAAAGTGTGAGAAAGTCAAGATTAACAAAGGAAAAATGAAAACTCCTCACAACCAAGGCTCCAAATCAATTGTTGTTCTGCAAAATGAATATGTAAGTTATTTGTTTATAAGTTATAGTTATATCAGTAAATGCAATATTATTTAGGGTTAATTACAAAAAAACCCATACTTTCGTCAAATTTTCAATTATAGCCTGAACATTAAAAAGTAGCAATAAAATATCCAAACTTTTAATTTTTTTCAATTTTCGCCCAAACTTCAATAGGTGACAATAAAATGTTTAAACTTCTATTTTTTTTAATTATAACCTGGCGTTATTTGTTGTTCTCTTGATGCTCTCAGTCTTTTGTTTTCTATTTTTTCTTCTGACACTCGAAACTACTCTCGTGTTATAACATACTACACCAGTAAGCTCTTTATTTTTAGTTCATTCTCCTGATGTTTTTAATGTGAGGGCATCGGGACTACGTAATCTGGAAATTGAAGGGTGAGGTGTCGATAGAACAAACTGAAATTGAAGCTTAAGATCATAGGGGTTGCATAATCTGATTTAGGTTGTTTTTAAACAAAAATGTAGTTTTAATTATGTAATTAAACAACGTCGTTTCGTTAATATTCATTTGTTGTGGTAATTTTGGCTAACATATATTAATAGTTAAGGTTTTAAAACATGTGGCAAATTACGCCAGTAAATTTAACGAAAACACTAACATTGGGCTAGAATTGAAAAAAATTGAAAGTTTGAGTA
>JANPWT010000245.1:11010947-11028373 GCA_024678245.1 Erythroxylum densum
ATTGTTCTCGGATGTCGGATATGTTCTGCTTGAAATTGTCTCCGCCATATGTTTTGATTTATCCAATTTGTATTTTGCTTCCGTATTTTGGTATTCGTACTTTCTTTCGCATTCGAAAGTTTTGCTATTCGATTGGTTGTTCCCGCTTTTGGTTATTCGTTTCGCTATTCGCCTCGTTCTTTTTGTTTCGCTCTTCGATATTCCGGTTGGGATCCGGTCCTCGAATCGGGTCCCAACATGTGGACTTAATTCAAATATAACTTGCTTCATTTTAAGTAAGCAACTATTAGATAATAACATTAGCCTACTTGTGTTGGTCTAAACCTAAGCCTTTTGTACCCCTAAAACTTTGGCATTTAGGACTCTTCAATATGTTCTCTAATTCCTCAAAAAAAATTATGATTGATAAAGTTAAAAGTAAGCCACATTTGGGAGCTTATTGATGGATAGGATGATCTTTCATATGCATTGTTTTGTGCATTTAATGAATTTAACTATGAAGGATGGGTTAGAGATTATCATATATTAGATAGAAATAATTCAATATAGTGTATTGAATTAAAGTGTAACACTTAAGCATGTTAAAAATTTTGAGAAAACACCAAGATAAGTACGCATTCTTTACATTAGGAAGGTTTTTAAAACAAGGTGGAATTCTAAATTCAAAATGCTTCATGTCACCATAAATTATGTATATGTGTTATCAAGTTGATAGTATGTGACTACTAATACATTTGTTTGCTGACAAATTTATAAAGGTAATTGGAAAAGGAAAATATGTTAGAAGTTAAAGGTGTTTAACATTGTTACTAAGTTATTTTCTTCAAAAAAATATCCAAGTACTCTCATTTTTTCTAACACATATGAGATCAAATTAGTATAATTTTTAAGCGAATCATTTTTTTCAAATAAGGTGATTCAAACAATAGCAAATAAATAAATGAGAAAATTTTATAACTATTAAAATGTAATTGTTAATACCATAGAAGTCGCTCTTATTTTTTTAATATGAGAAACAATCTTCTTATTGTTGATTATTATTTTTGAATGGTATATGATGATCAAGCTTTAATAGAAGTTTATATCTTTAAATAGTTGTTATATGATTTTCTATTTGATTACCAGTCAAGAATAGGTAAAGTGTAAGATCATAACGTTTCAATGTTATGTCTAACTTTTATTAATACATCCTCATCAAACAAGAAAGTTTTTAGATTATTTCTTAGTCTAAAATAATTTATTAGGAGAAAAAGGATTTAGGATTTCATATAATAAAATAAAGTTGAATAATAATTTGAATGATGATGTTTCCAAAACAACATAAAAATGGTGACTTATTATTATTGTGAAAGTTGATTGAAACTCAATATCTAATTATGCAGATAATTGTGTGAAATTTGTTAATTACCCTAATATCTATTGTTACTTTCAAGTCTCCTTTTTATACTAGTAGCAAGTCTTCATTATAAAATATAAATGTTGTGAAAGATAAAGGGAAAGAGGATATGTGTGTGTGTGAGGCTATACATGTCATTTTGGATGTTCTGTATAAAGAAATGTCCATTAATGAAGATATATCTATTTACTACTAATATTTATTCATTTAATCAAATTGTTGATAATTGGCTATAAGTTTTTTAATTATTTCTTTTTTATAAAGGGATATAAATCGAAAATTACATAAGGAGTCTATGGAAATAAATCCCGGACATATCCTCTGTGAGGAAAAAGTGGCACCCTATGGGTGTAGTGTCAAAAAACATGTTCGGCGTAGTGCGTTAGCCAGTCAGTGCATCTGTTACTCTCTCAATAAATATGTCGATGAACAACAGTCTAGTTCCGTTGGAACAGTTCGTCAATGCCCAGGATGATAGAATTTTGGGCCTGAGCTCGGTGGACTGGGGAGGAAAGGATACTGATCACTACTGCCGAATCCACTTCAAGTTCCACCCGGTAGTATCCCTTAGTCCATGTCAGTGTAAGGCTAGTGTAGACCCTCCAAAGTTCCGCATTCAACGATGAGCACCAGCCTATGTTTTGAGTGAAGCCTCCTAGCCAGTTGCCGTCAGTGTCTCGAATAAGGCCTCCTATCGTGGCTGAGGACGTGGATCTTTTGCTTGCACCATTAGTATTGAGTTTCACCCGTCCAAGAGGCGGTTTGTTCCAATCGATCATGTGCTTTTGGCAGGGGTGAGGGCCAGTACCAGCTCGACATTGCCACTCAGCGGCCTGGAGGATCAGTCCTGCATAAGACAAAATGAGAGAATGAGGTGAGGAAGGCCAACTAAAATGTTTATCAAATAGTGACTGGTTGCGTCATGTCCATAGGAACCAACAAGTAGTTCCAAAAAGGATCGGCCAGGCGTGCCTGAAGACCTGGCAGTGGTTGCGGAGATTTTGAGTGAGCCACTCCCGATGCGGCATAGTGAAGAAGTCGTGGGGGAGTAGGGAAGGAGGAAAGTGGTTCCACACTTGACAGGCTTTCTCACAATCGCGCATCGCATGAATAAAGGTTTCATCGAGGTGGCAATGGTAGCAAGCTCCATCGGTAGTGAAATGCTTCATGTCGTGTTGTTGGTTGGTAAGTAATCGATCGTGGGCCAGAAGTCATAAGAATGACCTTATGCATTGTAGTCCCGGCCATTGCCATATTTCTTTCCAAAACCCTTGTGTAGGATTGCCTTCTTTTAAATGCAAGAAAAGGTCAAAATACTTACAATTTTAGTTTCAAAGAAAGTCAACAGTTAGTTGCACCATTGATTGTGGTTTAACTTCTCTTTGAGGCATACACTAGCAATTATGTTATTGGTATACTATCTATATTGGATTGATTTTATGGAATTTTTCATTTGAAATTTTTTTATAGAAATTGGGATGTAAATGCTGTATTAGTCTTATTTTAAAATTTCTATAACTTTCATATTTATGTAGGACAATTTTTCAAAAAAGATGCTCTTTGAAGGCATGAGACTCCAACATTTGGCGCCAAATAGAATTGTAAAACTCCAGACCTGAACAGAAAATAAACAAAGGGACCCAGAACGCCCATTAGTTTTTAAGCAAATAAAAGCATGGACCTGACTCAGAAATCAAAGAATTAATATTCTGATTCAATGTCGACAGAGGGGGATACCCACTCTACCAAGCATAAAATCGGAAGGATTAGGAATGCTGAACAATATATGATACCACTTGACATAGCCTGCCATTTTTGTTTTATGGGCCCTTAAGAGGGGCGGCTGTGACCCCTTATGCTATATTAGTTAGGTGATTAGTCCTAGTTGCAACCTAAATTTTGCTTCTCATTTAGTTTTTCTAAAGCATGAATTTACCATTTGAAAATAAGAAATGAGATGATGATTTTTGTGACAATAATAATACAGAAAGCTTGCAATCTCTTCTGTTTAGATCTATATATTCTGTGCTGGAGTACTTAACCTTTTTCTACTATTCTTAAAACGAGAAGAGGAGCCGCCTTCACAGGTTAAATACGTTGAAGTGTGTGAAGAAGAAATCTTTTTAAGCCAAGATGACTTGATGAACCGGTTATGAGCTTGACATACGACAGCTGAGCCGGGATAATGATTGCTAAAAAATTTAGCAGTCTTGAATTATCATGTTACTGTCATTCTGATATTTAAATCATAAATTTTCAAGTCCTTAAAATGCCACTTTTCTTTCTATCTGTGAACTAATTGATTCCCAACACATGGGGGCTCTAATTAACTCATGTTTCATTCAGAAATGGTGTGGCCACGGATGAACCAACATTGCCAGAAGTTTTTGTCACAGAAGTTCACTTTTCAAAACACCATCTCAACATGTCTCCATACCACATCAGGCATGGCCCCTTCTGTCAAATTTTAGCAGGTAACGTGGTAGATGAGACTGTGATGAATGCAGACCCTAGCTGGCTTTTGTCTTTCTTATTAATTAAAGACACAGATGAAAGTCAATTCTCTTCATTCTTGGGGTTTTAATCACATTTGGACGTGAATATTACCTGTTGAAAAAACAAACGTTCTTTCACACGATGTCTTTGGACACCGCAAACAATTGACAATGAGGTTAAAATAGACTCGCGAGCCGAGCATCCCAACACATAGGTTAACAAATGAAAAATGGTTATCCACAAGTCGGCACCCTCAGTGGTTGGCTTATTCGGTTGATGTCAATAAAACAAAACTGAAATTGAAAGTGCCCTTCTAAGGATTCATGGAAATTATAAGATTCCCAATGGTAATCCGAAGGCTAACAAGGAAGCATATCCGGTCTTTATCTATTCAAGTTTGAATTTATAATGGTCATCCTTATCAACTCAAAAATCACATACAAATTGAAAAACCACACCTACCTACTAACCTCCGTGGAAGAAAAGCAACTTGGCCCAATTACTCAGAGAATGGTGGGCTGCCGTTGATGGCTTCAGCGTTATGTAACGGGCCCCAACTGCCTCACGAACTATATCATAATTTCCTCAAGTTTAGCAACTATTGGAAGAGCAACTCCTTTTGCACTGTCAGATTGAATTTTAGCCAAGTAACATGCAAACTTTGAAGTTAGCGTTCAATTTGTTGAACTCAAGGAGTGTTGGATCTCAACAGGATTTCCACTCAAACAAAGTTTGACCCTTTAACCTATGTTACAATCAGCAATCATCTTCCGTCTCTTTTTCCCAGCAAGATGAATTGCTGGGTGTTGATGATGTTGATATATAAACTGTTAGTTATTCTTATTTGACACGGAACTCATCTTTGACTATATTGCAACTATTTTTAACTTTCCCAAGAGTTCAAACTTTTATCAAAAAAAACATTCATACTTTCTTATCATCATAGCCAAACTTTAAATAGTAGCATAATTAATTATGTTGATGTTACGTATTGCTTGGAGACACTAAAGACCAGAAGAATTACAACCTTAAAGGAAAAGTATATATCCGCGCCATTATTGAATGGAAGTCTTGCTTACATCTTCATCCGTGCACTTTTGGATCATTACAAAAGCCCTACCAGCATTGTTTGGTAAATCTCCTCCTACATGGTCCTAGATTCCATATTAAGGTTGTGTTAGGGCTTTACTGGGAGAACATTTAATGCGCAGTGCAAAACCGGTGCCTTATCCTCCTCAAAAGGGCCAAATATATAAAGGGAAAGTGCTACAAAAGAAAAAAGGAAATTTTCTCTAACGAAAGGAAATGGTGTTGCCAAGTGTGATAATTATTAAATCGACCAGTCATAAGGGGCAAATTGCATTGACATATCCCTTTGGACATATGCTTGTTCATGTGTATAGAGCATAAGCTTCAATTATCTAGGACATGCAAGTGTCAGTCATGTGGCAAGTATGGTCTTTCAAAGGTACACTAGTGATCAGAAAATTGCGTGCGATTGCATGCATAGTTAAAGGAAAGATAAAGAGTTGGGGATCGGCTCCATTTAATCATGGAGAAGTGAAGAAAAGGGAGGGTGGTGGTGGTGGGGGAGAGGGCTAATGGGGTGACAGCCAACCCTGGACCAGATTATAATGTCATTTTCCTTCCTTTTATTTTCCTTTTCTCTTAAATCTTAATCGGATCATTTTACTTGCATAAAAATTATTGAACTTTGAGTTGCACCTATCATCTTTCGCAAAAATAGAAAATCCCTGTTCTCATTTCATCGAACCTTTTGCAAGATTGCTAGTAATACACATATTCAGTATTTTGTCTAAGGAACAAAATCAATTCATAATGTCAGCAATGCTTTGTTAGTTTGTACACTTCAATTTACCAAAGATAATAAATTAGTTTCTGGTTTTTTACCCATGATTATGTTTGCAATAATTTCTCTGCACACCGTACGTGGTTCTCACATTACTTTCATGTGCTGTGGCTTGGTAACTTAAGTCTAGATTTTCTATCTAATTTTATGATATTTTATTATGTCTAATAAATTTCAGTCATTTATTTATGTGGGAATGTGAATGTTACGTGAGTTCCACATAAATGACCGTAAATTCTATATAAATAAGATTCATGAGACAGAATAAGACACTATAAAATTGGACAGATTTATGAGCCTGATAACCTGTAACAAGTATGATAAGTTTACCTTCCCAAGGCTTAATTCCTCTAGACTACAGTGCTACGTAACACATGGAACCCAATCATTGGGTACGAACGTTTTCCTCACGCGTTTATTTCTTTGTGCCGGCGGACTTCAGTAAGGAGCCGCTTTCCGACCCACTGAACTGAATCATCAAGCATCTATGTATTGCAAGGATCCTCTCACACACACACGCCTATCTAAACTGACGAGTTATATTAATTTAATTCTGCTCAAATTATCAAACAGATATTTTCAGGATCTCTACACTCCGAGTATTAGATAGGGAGCCAGTGTGTTATGTATATGAACGCAAAGATTCTCTCTACTGTGGTTTATCTTTGTAATGATGAGAGTATTATCATAAAATACATTGTTAGTTGGATAATAGGAGATTATAGCAACTATTATGCAATGGCTTCTACAACTATCGGATTAAAATTGTCGACCTGAATTTAAGGCACCAAACATACCCTAATTACAAGTTTCAGACAAGTGTCTTCCGTCTTAAGCCCGTTACCTTTTTCGGGAGTCAGATCTTCTGTTCAATATTACCCTATCTTATTCAGTCTCATGAAATCTCAGTCATTTATTTTGTGGGATCTATACAAAATTTACGCGGGACCCGTATAAATAAATAACTGAGATTCATTGGACACAATAAGACACCATAATATTAGACAGAAGATCTGGACTCTCTTTTTCGCTAGTTTCTTAGGAATTCATTTCAGTCGGGTATATAACTCTCTTTTCCCCCAACTATGCCTGTCAAGAGAATTCGAATCCTAATAAAAGTAGAAACGAAAATTGCTAAACCGAGAGGGTAAAGTTCTTGGGATTCTTCCTTTTGCCCATACCCATAAATTAAGTATAAATTCTTGTAATTTCTTACCACGAAGCTTCTACACCATTGTGGATGAAAAGGATAAATATCTTGGGGGTTGCCTAGTAGTGTTAAGTAGCTATTGTCTCCAACTTGATTTATTATATGGAGCATATATTTTATGTGGCGGCCAAGCCTTTTAGGTGTCAAAAAGATGTTACTTTTCTGTGGCATGATAAATGGATTCAATCATGTAGGGGCAAAGCGTCCTTACATTTTAGGTGTGTGAATATGATTGATGTGTATAACTCAAGAATCTCCTCCCTCTATTATTCCCTTCACTATATATATTAGATCAAACTTATCATTACCTCAAGAGATCTCTATTTTGCCTTTTTAAGGATTAATCTATTCTTCATTATTATGTGATCAACGTTGTCGTCTCTTGATTCGCATGTTCTGTTGGCTAATAATCCCTTATCTAAATACTAAAGCAAGAATCGCAATCATCATCTATCTTCCAAAGTATATGCAAACAAATCAACAGCAAAGAATGCATCGGTGCCAAATATCTTCTTAACATGCATGAATTTGACCATCAGCCACTTATAGTTGTTGATTAGAAATGCTTAACACTCGATCTCCTCTTCGTTGGTAATTAGTATTGGAACTTACTACAAACAAAGGCTGAAAACCAATAACCATGAAGCTAGAATTCATACATTTTTTACTATAGAGGGGGGAAAAAGAAAAGGAAAGAGATCATAAGCATGGCCATAGATACCAAAAGTTAGCTAAGACTTTGCTTTTACGGAAGCTTAACTAATCAATAGCCATGTTAAAAGTGAATGTGACTATGCTAAGAGCCAAGAAACCCCTTCTAACCTGCTTCACTATTACAGTCAAATGAGAATATGTTAGGATAGATGGACGCATGCATTTACGCCATCAGATTTTATTCTTCTTATTTGAATTCCTGTCATTCTACCAATCTATTATTCTTTCATGCAACCTTCTAAGCTGATTTCAAATTTGACTTTTTTACTTCTCGTGCATCTTTATATCTCTATCATGGGAATGAAACTCCTTTAAAAGGGAATTTCCAGTCATTTTGGATGGAACGCGTATACAATGCATATGACTATTAGGCAATTAGCTTATCAATTGAAAGAGAATAATATTGTAGCTACAGTGGAGTGAAAGAGAATGGGATTTAGAAAATAACAAGTTGTGGAATAGAAGTTTAATGAGATATGGTAAACGATGCCAACAAAAGATCCCCATTTAGATATTACAAGTATATAGTTATATACAGACAGCTGCCAGTCATGTAGAATTGGTACGTTTACTTAATCTCTCTAAATGGTCGGGAATAGTTGTCTTTAGTCGATACAGAAATAAAATTTATGCAAGAAATTAATTTAGGGACAGTTCCATAGAAGAAGCACGTCAATTTGGAAGCTTCACAAATCATAATTACCGAAATTAATGGGATTGATATTAATCTGTACTCAAAGGTTATAACACTTACTGTACGTGAAAATCTCTTGGTTAGAGTAGAACTTTTGTGATAAAAAAGAAAGACACAAGACAATTGCCCTTGAGCGAAGACAATGTTACTGGTTGACAATAGAAAACTGTAACATTTAATAGAGAAGACAATGTTAATGTAGCTGGAAACAGAATTATATATTGTACCTAGTTGGGTTGGTCGTACTAGGCCCAAGTTCAGACTCAGAACAGCGTATGGGCCGATCGACCCATTCTTTGAGGATTGACCTAATTCTTATAGGTATTAACCATATAAATTCATTATCTCATCATGAAAAAAAAGGTACGACTTTCGAGAACCTTAGTATTCTTTATTCACTAGTCACCAAAACTCTCACAAAAAAACTGACTTGAGCATCGGAGAAGCCTACCGGAAATCAACCCCGGCGTATCTTTATTGTTTTGCAGGTATCTCTGAGCCAGAATCAACCAATCTCATGGATCCAAGCAGCAGCGCTCAGCCTCACTAAAATCAGACAGAACCAGTACCTAATAGGATTTGTGTTTAATGCCATATGTCGCCTACCAGCAAAACCTCCTTTGATCTCCGCCTCAGTTACCTGAAATCTGCAATTCGTCTCCCAAAAGATTCATAGGCATGATTGGAATGTAATTAGGCTTTACTTGATTTTCTGGCACTGAAAATGCCTCCTTCCTAGTGCCACTCGATCTTGAATGGTTTACTATATATGCTTAACTAGAGATTGTTGTGTTTTTACTTTTTATATGTTAATTTTTCTATTTAGATATTTATACTCGCAAATATCCTTGTAGTAATTAAGATAAAGAATCTTAATCATCATCTGATGCTTAAGTAACTTCTTTTCAATTTAAGATATTTTATATTAGTTACTCATACTAAAAAACTTACTTATTTTTATAATTTATTTTTGAAATAAATTGGACTTTCAAATTTTTAGTCAATCTAAAATTATTGTTAAGAAAATATTTTAATTAATTTATAAGGTATACCTCAACTTAAATTTGGAGACGAAAACTATAAAAAATGATAGAAATATAAATTTATTTAGTTTTAGTTACCTTTTAATTAGTAAAAGGAGATTAAAGAATAACAAAATCCTATGAAAAAAAGAGATGAAAGAATCCTTATCAATAATGATTTATTTATTATATAATTCATTGTCTTAGAATAAGGCTTAATCCAACCTCAATCAAACATTTAACATTCAGTTTTCAGATATGTATTAATGAAGAGAAATTAGGACGAAGTAAATGTCATTAACCATTGCACAAAAAGACAAAATAACACAATAATTTGTTTTTGTTTTGGGTTAAAAGCGACATGCAATTGATAGTTGATATACAATTTATGTTTGTAATGTCGACATGTATTATTTTACGAAACACAGTCGTTTTCCTGTAACGTCAACAAACCATACATTTGTGCAGCTCCCTCTAAGAGACAGCCAGACAGCTGGTAAGGAAAATGGAAGTTGTTCAAAGGGCTAAAAGCTCGAGTTTTGAATCAGTCACGCTAGCACTGGGTCCACTGTAGCGTGACAAACAGATATTTAAATGAGCAAGTTACGTTCATGTTATTACAGCCAATTTTAATTGGCTGCAAAGCCTAATGTATAACATCAAAAATGAATTAAATATATATACCTCTTCTAATGAAAAAATCATCATGTTTGAATTTAGTTTTACAAGTTCATATAAAATATTTTAGAATATAGTTAATTAATAACTAAAATATAACTTTATTTATTTATTAAACTACACAATAATTTTTGTATTTAAACTTCGGTAACCGCAATGTCGATTGTAAAAAAGATGAACTATGGTTACCCTAATTAATGAGAATCATTTTAATTATATCAACTATCATAGAAAAAAGATGGGAGGGAGTAGTAGTTTTTTTAAATAATCAATTTAGGTTGTAAAATAAAAAAATGTAGAATTGCCAAGTTGTAGGTCAAACGAAAACATGCAAATTATTCAATTCATAAGCAGTGGATAAACCAAGTTCAAGTTCAAAACCTAACTCGTAGACTTTGGAGGGAATCCAAACACATTGAAAAGCCTCTCTTGGCTGTAGTAATATACTAAAGAGTTAGAGATTTAACATATGTACATTAGTTAGCAGTGTTTGCGTCACTAACCAAAGAACTGAACGGACTTCACATACGCGTGCCTGCCTAGAATACTAGAACTAGCATTCTCGTTCTATAATTGACGACATTGGTCTCTTGACCATCCACTCATTTTATTAACTCATATGATAGCATCACAAGATTTCATCGCTTGAATTAATCATATGATTTTCAAATTGATGATATTTACCTTTGGTTACTAGGAAGTTGTGATTTATAAGAATATGTACTTTTTTTATTTTTATTATTTAATAAATGTAATATGTCCAAATTAAGCAATGGTTGAAAGGTAAATACCGCCACGAAAACATTGTGAGTTTGGAAATAACCTTTCGGCTTTGACATTCAAACACAAGCCTTCTACTTCTTTTTCACACACTCAACTCTCAAGTCTCAATTTAGGAGACAACAGAGCTGAAAATTGCAGGCTCGCGTTCACCGTTGAAATTGCTTTCATACCCATTGCCCACAGATCAAACAGCCACCTGTACAAAAACAATTAACCATTTTGTCTAGTTAACTTAACCATATCAAGGGGTCACTTGTTAACCCACATAGCTTTATCCGAGCCACACCTGCTCTACTCTCGAGTCTCGCTCGCTTTATATATACATATATATATATGTATAGTCACACACACACTGACACATAAGTTACTGGTTCACTTAGTAAAATAGTAACCTTTAGTTCTCTTCCATCTCTCTCTCTCTCTATATATATAGATATAGATCTATCTCTGCATTCTGCAGCAAGAAACAGGCCTATTGCAGCAGAGAGTTTCAGCAGAGGCACATCATCTAGTTAGTTAAATAACGGTTTTTTCCTCTTCCTTCTTCCTTCCCATTTTGCCCTTCTTCTCCAACTTATCCTGCTTCAAATTTCATTCTCTCCGCTGAAAACTCTGTTGTCATTGGACGTCATATAAGTACCTCTTCTCTGAACTTGCTTAGCAACCCAATTCAAAGATGATTAGCTGGCATGATATTTACACCGTTTTAACGGCGGTGATTCCTCTGTACGTGGCCATGATCTTGGCCTACGGCTCCGTACGATGGTGGAAGATTTTCAATCCCGATCAATGCTCCGGCATCAACCGTTTCGTGGCCATATTCGCCGTGCCACTTCTGTCTTTTCACTTTATCTCGAAGAACGACCCTTATGCCATGAACTTCAGGTTCATAGCAGCAGACACGCTTCAAAAGATTATAATGTTAGTCGCTCTCGGGCTTTGGACAAACTTAACAAAAAATGGAAGCTTGGAGTGGATGATCACAATCTTCTCTTTGTCAACCCTTCCCAACACGCTTGTCATGGGCATTCCGTTACTGATCGCCATGTACGGCGACTACTCCGGTAGTCTCATGGTTCAAATTGTGGTCTTGCAGTGTATCATATGGTACACTCTTTTACTCTTCCTCTTCGAGTACAGAGGAGCGAAGATTTTGATCATGGAACAGTTCCCTGAAACAGCAGCGTCAATTGTTTCCTTTAAGGTTGACTCCGATGTTGTATCTCTCGACGGCAGGGACTTCTTAGAAACGGACGCTGAAATCGGCGACGACGGCAAGCTTCATGTGACTTTGAGGAAATCAAATGCTTCCAGACGATCTCTTGGTCCAGGTTCGTTCTCGGCATTGACTCCACGACCTTCGAACCTCACCGGAGCAGAGATTTACAGCTTGAGTTCGTCGAGAAATCCAACACCAAGAGGCTCAAATTTTAACCATTCTGATTTCTACTCCATGATGGGTGTTCAGGGTTTCCCTGGTAGACACTCAAATTTTGGTGCCGCTGATCTCTACTCAGTTCAAACGTCGCGAGGTCCAACCCCAAGACCATCAAATTTTGAAGAGAATTGCGCTCCAATGGCGACCATATCTTCTCCTAGATTCGGTTTTTATCCTGCTCAAACAGTACCCACTTCGTACCCTGCCCCAAATCCGGAGTTTTCTTCGACGAACACCCCCAAAACCACCGTAAAAAATCAACCGCAACTACAACAGCAGCAGCAGCAGCAGAACAGTGGCAAAGCAAATCATGATGCTAAGGAGCTTCACATGTTTGTGTGGAGCTCGAGTGCGTCACCGGTTTCCGATGCCGGTGGCCTGCACGTCTTCGGCGGTACTGATTTTGGAGCTACTGAACAATCGGGCAGGTCTGATCAGAGTGCGAAGGAGATAAGGATGTTGGTAACCGACCAAAATGGTGAAAGTAAAGGTACTAACAAGCATGCACTTACTTAAACATAATTGTATGCGATTAGTAGTTTTTTATTAACAATGGCTTGATGTATTGTGGTTTCAAAATAGTTAAAGTTTTGGTCCCTTTTTTGTAAGCTATTCCACATGGTGGAGAGTTTGTTGGTGAGGACTTCAGCATTGGTGGTAAAGGAGATGGAGAAGAAGAGAGGGATAAAGAGGGACCAACTGGACTTAACAAGCTTGCGTCAAGTTCAACTGCTGAGCTCCACCCAAAAGTCGCCGGGGCTCCGGAGGGCAGTGGCAACAAGCAAATGCCTCCGGCGAGTGTCATGACTCGTTTGATATTGATCATGGTGTGGCGAAAACTCATTCGCAACCCTAATACTTACTCCAGTCTCATTGGCTTGGTTTGGTCTCTTGTTGCTTTCCGGTTAGAAACTGATTTAGTTCACATTCTTTTCTATCGTCCGATTTTGACAATTTGATTGTAATAAATCATGTGAGTATGATTGAATTTTCTGTGCCGGTCATAAATTTCTCAGGTGGCATGTGGCTATGCCTAAAATAATAGAGAAGTCAATTTCTATACTCTCTGATGCTGGCCTTGGAATGGCGATGTTCAGCTTAGGTAAGATTTTTGTTCATCTTTTCCTTACGCTTTCACTACTATCTCCCTCTTCTTTTACCCAACTAGTGGGAACAACTTCTGCAGCCTGTCATACCTTTTTAAGTTTGGTACAAGGTGAAATTCGTTAATGAAAAATAGGGTCAATCTCAATCCAAGTGAAGGGTATGGGTTGGGGTCATGAATGCCCACAACTCATGACAACCATCCATTCCATTCAATTTTTAGTGACCTTTGGGAGTTGTTAATGGCGAAGAAATTAAACGGGTTTTTGTCTTAGAAGCATAAATAGATTGACCACCCGACACATGGGACCAGTTTAGCTCGCGGTCCACCGTCGGTGGGTACCCATTGGTGATGGCTTCGCATTTCGCCCTTTGAATTATGGTTTTTGGTAAAAAGTAGTTGGGAGTGAGAAAATTAAATTTGTGTTGTCTGATTTTTATGTTATTTTTGTTGAAATTAAGGTTTGTTTATGGCCTTACAACCAAAGATTATTGCGTGTGGCAACTCCGTAGCTGCCTTTGCCATGGCCGTTAGGTTCCTCACCGGCCCTGCAGTTATGGCCGCTGCTTCAATAGCTGTTGGCCTCCGCGGTACCCTCCTCCACGTCGCTATTGTGCAGGTAAATATATCTTTTTTTCCCACTTAATTGTTAACCGTCGTATCGTACCCTCCTCCTCCACGTCGCTATTGTGCAGGTAAATATATCTTTGTTTCCCACTTCATTGTTAACGTACCAATACCAGTATCCGTACCACATTCAAAAATGAACTTTATTTTCCTTTACTATGCTTTACATTTCAATAATTCATTTAAACTACATTGAAAAATATTGTCTTGTTAATCTTGATCTTTGTAATAGGCTGCACTACCACAAGGAATAGTTCCATTTGTGTTTGCCAAAGAGTACAACGTGCATCCAGCTATCCTGAGCACTGCGTAAGTATTAAGCTAGCACCAGATATTTAACTTACTTTCAGAGGGTAGTCCGTAGTCGCTGATTTTTCTTAAAAAATTGTAGTTCATGTTTTCAATTTTCTTTTGGTGTTGCAGGGTTATCTTTGGAATGTTGATAGCATTACCAATTACTCTAGTCTACTACATACTTCTTGGATTGTGATTTCCCATTTATAGTCGCGGAGATGAAGAGAATTTCGGGTTGCTGAATGTGTGCAGCTGTTGAGTTCAACAAAGTAGATGTGTTCCTTATTACAAGAGGGTTCGCCCGGCAAAGAAGGCCTAGGGTAAAGCAAGCAGCATTTGCAAGATTTTTGGAGCTAAAAGAATTACTTATCAATCGCCCTCCCTGATATCAGGATCCTGCACCCACTAAGAACCAAACTGTGTTTAGTTTATTCCTTTGAATTGATCCAACTTTGATGGTGGTGATATAGGAGCAAAGAAAGCCGGACAGAAATATAGCCCAGGAGACATGAGTGAGCAAAAACAGGAAGTTGGTAATGGAGGGGATTGCTATATATCTTAATTATCTTCGTTGGTTCTCTCAATCATGTAAAGTCTGATTTGAATAATCTTACCAAAGTGACAGCCCAATTTGATTAAACAAGCGCTGAAGATGAAGGGAGGGTGAGAGGTGGTTTCTTGTTCTTCTAGTTTTAGATTTGCTCCGTTGGTCGATCCAGTGTTGGCTCTTACTGTCCGTAGATCCGGCAATTATTTACGTTTGTCGTTTTGTGTAGAAAATATGAATGAGAAAAAGGGTCATTAACCGTTGATCATGTTAATGATACAGTTTATAGTAAGGCACCATTTTCCATGTCTTTCCAATTAAGGAAAAAGAAAAAAGAGGATAAGGTGAAATTAAGAGGGCAATTAGATTTGTGACTGAGTGGGGGTTTGTACTACAAAGTGGAGTATTACATTACGAGGAGCCAAGACCAAGAGATGTACTTAGCCATCTTAACTTTCGGCTTTTGTTTCGCTTTTCAATCTTACCCTACCTTGGTATAGCCAATTGGAGTTGTGGCTTTGAATGAATAGACTAGGTGGAGGAGGTGGTGCCGTGGCGTGGTGGGTTGGTCAAAAATTTCAACTTCCTTTTCCCAACTTTTCCTTCGAGGAAAGTGACTGCACAGATCAAGCCTCTGTTTGACATCTTATTCATTCTTTTACAAAGTCTCGTAGGCCGTAGCTTTTAGCCGGCCCTCACCGGTTGTACAAGTGGGAGCTTATCTCGACTTTCCGAAGCCCTCGTATTTCTTTAGCTATATTTTATTACCAAGAGGTAAGTAATGCTTTTAGAGAGTCAGAGTAATCCATAAAGTTGATCTATTGTAATAATAAAATTACAGATTCAATCTAATGAAACAACTAGTTTATAAAAATATAAAGAAAAAATTATGTATAATATGACCCTTTTTATGTTGACGCAAAGCAAATAACTTTACATATTGAGCACGTTGATTTAGGTAAGTAATGTTTTTGAAATTACAATAATCACACCCCTACCAGTCCAACTAAAAGTTTCCACTTTCCACATAGCACCGAATTCCATCCGTCATGTGAATCCTTTGATCAGCCGTTGCCAAACCCAAGACTTCCATCTTAGAGTGTGTAGCAGTAGGACTAGGAGACATACTTTTCACAGAAAAGTCACCATTTCAAGCTCTAATCTCAAAACCCCTAGAACAACACCAAATAGGCATTAGTCAATAGTCGGCACGCACAAGCACACTAATCGGAAGTAATTAAAGATTTCGATATTCTCTAAACAGGCGGCAAAGCAGGTAAGACCAACATGCCCCAGCGAGAAAGCGATGGGTCTTAATGGAGTGACATAGAAAGTCACGGTAGCGATGAAGTTCCCACGTGGGATCAAAGGGATATTGCATCAAAATGGGCTACGTGTGCGGATTCGAACCTCAAAATTCTATCCCAATCCAGTGCTGAAATTGAGCCTAAAAACTTCCGTAAAAATTTTGGACCGGACCACCTCTAGTCCTAGACATCAACGTTGATAGGTTTAAAATCTCTTGATTTCAAGAATGAGATTCCAATAAAATTGCTTCTCTCCTTAGTGAAAGGTTATTCTTGTTTACCACACAAACTTGAAAGTTTCAATGGAGATTTTCCAAGAAAGATTATAAAGAAAATTTCTTTGCTTCCAAAAGCACGTGATTTGGTATTATTACAAACGGATAATATTTTATAAAGTATCCAATCTTTTAAAAATTTTCAATTTAACGTTTACTTTTAAAAAATTTTAATTAAGTGATCAATTTTTTTAAATTTAATAATTCAATTCAAAATGTTAACTTTATTAATATTTTGTTGAATTGGATATAAGGTTTTTTTTTAATCCATGGCATATAAGATCTATGATTGTATTGTTCGAACTTTAAAATTTTTAAGCCCTCAAATACTGCAAACACACAGGTCACGATTGTAGTATAAGAGGTGTCAATCTCACGAGAAAGGAGACTAATCTAATTTTAAAATATAAGGCCAACAATGGATGAAATTCAAAATAAATAATGCAACAGAAAGTAATCATGAAAATTGAACTCAACCACTTAAGTCAGAAATTAAACATGAAAAAATTAACAATTGAGCAACATGCAGTCACAATAGAAATTAACCTAAGGAATTTGCCAATTTATGAGAAAGGAAGTTTTACTTATCATTAATGCTAATCTAGTCAATTATATATTAATGGAGTGTCAGTTTAAATTACCCTCGGGTTGATTATTCTATCTTGAGTTATAACCATTAAACCCTAATCAGATTATGGAATTTACAATATCTCAATTCACAAATTATAAAAAACCTAATTAGATCTAAAGCAATTTAATAAACTATTGGAACATCACATGAAATCTCTCTCTGCACAATTACTAATATGATTTATTACAGTTTCTATTTGCCGAAACAAACGAGTGAGTAGACCCTGGGTCAATTAACACAAGCACATCATCAGCAAATTATTGAGCCATACCAGTAACAACATCTGGCGCGGCCTCTGCATCCTCCCGCGTCATAGCAAACACCCTGGCTGGTGCCTGC
>JANPWT010000245.1:11109312-11119666 GCA_024678245.1 Erythroxylum densum
ATTGCTACCGTAAATCTTCCGAACCAGGCTCGTGGCGATTGTTTCAACCCATAGAGTGCTTTCTTTAGACGACATACTTCATTCTGTTGGAACCCATGGGAAAAGCCAGGTGGTGCTTCCATATAAACTTCTTCTTTCAATTCCCCATGTAGAAAAACATTCTTCACATCAAATTGGTGTAATGGCCAATCTAGATTTGCTGCCAAAGAAAACATTACCCTTATAGTATCAAGCTTTGCAACTGGACTGAAGGTTTCAGAGTAATCTATCCCATATGTCTGGGTATAGCCTTTCGCCACCAGTCGAGCTTTGTATCTTTTCACTGTTCCATCTGCCTTGTGTTTGACGGTATACACCCATCTTCACCCAACTGTTTTCTTTCCCATTGGCAGCGGACATTTCTCCCACGTACCATTCTTTTCTAAGGCACTCATCTCAACATCCATTGCTTCGAACCACTCTTTCTTTTTCTGGGCTTCTTCAACTTTTCTAGGAATTGCTTCAGCATACAGTACTGAGGTAAATGCCTTAGCTTGTTTCGACAAGCTCCCCCTTACTACATTGGTAATCGGGTATTTGCACTTTCTGGAGACATGCTCCGGTGAGTATCTTGTGGGTGGTATTCCTCGTGTGCTCCGTGGCGGCAACACATACCCCTGGGTAGTCTCTACTGCTTCGGTTTCTGGTGTGGCTGCATAAGACTGGTTAGAATTTAAAACAGCAGAGTTATTCTGAACAGGGGTTGTTATCGTTGAAGAAATATCAGACTGAGGAGCTTGGAGTGATTCTAGTTCATCGATGGGCACTACTACGTCTTCTGAGGTGGTGGCTAATCTGGTGGGTTCAAGAATTGATGAACTAGGACTTAAGAGCCAACTCAATGTGTCGACTTCAGACTTCTCCCCCTGACCACGAATGTGGGTGGAATAGAAGTATTCAGTTTCAAGGAAGTCACAGTCCATAGTGGTAAACATGCGACGAGAGGAAGGATGGTAACACCTGTAACCCTTTTTATTAACCCCATATCCCACAAACACGCATTTGAGTGCACAAGGATCAAATTTAGAACGCTCAGACTTAGGAATGTGGACAAAGACTGAGCAGCCAAAAATACGAGGTTGGAGAGACTGTGGGGCTGGTTTTTGGGTGTGAGCGGAGAGCGTGTCGAAGGGTGTTTTTAGGTCAAGTATTTTGGTAGGTAGGCGATTGAGGATGTATACAGCGGTTGCAATGGCTTCTGGCCAGAATGAACGGGGTACATGGGATTCAAGTAATAGGGCTCTGGTGATCTCAAGTATAATTCGGTTTTTTCGTTCTGCCACTCCATTTTGTTGTGGTGTATTTGGACAGGTGGTTTGATGTATTAACCCTTTTTCTTGGAAGAAGGTTTGCATGGTCTGATTGACGTATTCTCCTCCATTATCAGTTCTAAGGATCTTTATGGCTTTTTGGTACTGGGTGTGAATCATATTGTAAAAGTGGACAAATTTTTGAGGGACTTCAGACTTGTGTTTAAGGAAGTAGACCCAAGTCATACGGGTACAATCATCCACAAAAATCAAAAAGAATTTAAACATATTATTTCCCGTGTTCGGGGCTGGACCCCACACATCCGAATGCACTAAATCAAAGACATGTTCCACCCGAGTGTTACTAGAAAGAAAAGATTTCCTATGACTCTTTGCTAGTACACACGTATCACATGAATCATTATTGGATAAATGAGGAAAAAGTACTTTAAAATAGGCAGGAGACGGGTGACCTAGACGCCGGTGCCAAAGCCAACTCTGACGGTTTATGGTTCTAGATAGAAGGGCGGTTCCTGTTTGAGCTACCTCATCGACGTAGTAGAGCCCATCTCGCTCAGTGCCACGTCCAATGATCTCCTGAGTCTGAATATCCTGTAATAAGCAAAAACCAGGGTTCATAATCACTCTACAGTTCAATTCTCGGGTTACTTGGCTTATGGATAGTAATTTGCAGGTGAGTGACGGGACATATAGACAATGAGATAGTTTCAGTGTTGGAGAAAGTTCTACTGATCCCGCACCTTGAACAGATGCGTAATTACCATCGGCGGTTTGGATTTGGTTTTTTTGAGGTGGTGATGGGTTTAGGATATCTGTATGGTCAAAGGTCATCGTATCGGTGGCTCCACAATCAAAGAGCCATTGAGTACATTTCGGATTATTGGGTTTTTGGACAATATATGCAGTTTTCTGATTTTTTCGAAAAGGTAATGGGTGGTTGGAGTCAATTTGGCTATTCTGAAAATTTGGTGGGCTACAATTATCATAAAAACTTTCAGTTTTAAAAAAATTGGGGCTAGAAATTAAAGGGTTTGGGGATAAATTACAAACCCCAAACCCTATACCTGATTCATTCGTCCCTTTCAACGAGCCGCCGCCCTCTTTTCTTCCAAAACCTGCCGCGACAAAAGCTCCATGCTCTCTAGTTTCTATGGCGTTGCCGTTGGTGGCCACAGGGTTGCCCTTGGCGGTAGCCGCCTTACTAGACCGAGGCTGTTTGCTTCAATTTTTTCTTTTCGGGTTGTTCGTCCACCATTCTGGAAAACCTACAATATGAAAACACTCCTCCTTAATATGTCCGGTCATATTGCAGTGAGAGCACTTTAAACCCGACCGATCTGGACACTGGTATGAAGACCCGCTAGATTCTGACCTACCAAAGTTGGATTTTTTAGGGCTGCTTACGCTCATAGTTGATGGTTGCGGTTATGACAGATGAGGTTAAACCAATGGAGTCCTTCGCAGGATCAATAATGGCTCTGATACCATGTTAAACAGATAAAGAAAAAATAGACAAAGGCATATTGGGTTTGAATCTCTTTTTCGTTGATTTCATTGATGTACATTGTGATGTTTTTATAGATAGATTTTGACTAGTGTTTATGTAGGAAACTAACTCCTATAGAAATAATCCTAATATGATTCATACTAGTGTTCATATGCGAAACTACCTCTTATAAAGATAATCTTAATATGATTATGCTTTTGACTTCTTCTAACACACTCGGCCTAGGTTGGCTGTCATGGCTGTTCCGACGAGGGGTTGGCTGTCACGTTCAAGTCGGACACTGGTTGAGCTGTCTTATTCACATCTGGAGTTTATGACCTGCACGTCCATAATGACAGCAAATAGCTCGAAAACTCCCGTAGGCGACGTTCTGAATGTAACCATCAATGACCGCCTCGGGAGGAAGAGATTCTTCAAGACTAATTTCTACGCACATCCTTGCATATCTCACTCTGGACAATATTTCCGTTGCAACGTCTAATTTAATCTGGCTTCCCAATAGTCTTTGTGGCCTGCAGAAGTATGTTAGGTCGCAAAAACTCAAAGTGGTACAAGGAACCTTACCCAGGTCACCGCCGTGGTGACTTTTGTCGTGGTGACATTGAACTTCGGCTGCCACCTCTCTACCTGCAAATAGTGGTTAAATATGAAATAAGGTCCACTTGTGAAGACTCTCCTGCAATCTACAGTTGATTCAAAAGGAGCTACAAAAATATACATAACTGAGATATAAGGCATCAAATTCGATTTTGTTCCACATACCGTGTGAGTTTACTCACCATTAACAGATGTCTCATAGAATTTCCGCGCAATTTGATTATCAGAGCATTGGTCCATTCAGGTCTGATGTCCTCACGTTCTTCTTGTGATATGCAGATATGTGGTATTGATGGGTCAATGTATGGTTCGGATTCTTTTTCATAGTGGGGCGTTCCAAAGATGTAAAACTCGTCCCAATTGCCCATTTCCCACCAATGATTCCTTGTAGGATTAATTTGTGGGAGACTAGTTTCACCTGTTATTGCTCCTTTCCAAATGATCTTGTTCCTCTAACGTGTGACTGATGGATGGGCTATCAACAAAGAGGGATTTCATCAAACACACACTTGGTCTGCTGATCGATATTGCACGTCCAAAGACTAGCAACCTGACCTTTCATTTATGAAATACCATGATTAAGTTTTGACCAAGTGGAAGCAATGAAAGTTATTCTTTGTTCTCGGGTTTAAGTTTTTTTAGCCCAAACCCAATCCAAAAATATAGGCAGAAAGTTAGACATGCCACTCGATTGAGCCTGGAACTCGTGACCCGAGTTTAAGCCCAATTTCAAAAATATAAATAATTACATATCAATTGAAAATTTGAAATGGCCCATAAAATCCCACTGTCACGCACAGAGTACCGGAGGACAGAGGAGGCGAGGACGACTTCCCAGGCTAAATATTGTCATTAATTGTTGAACCTTAGAGCTTAGCGCATGAAAAATACAAATTCTGGTAGTCTTATTTCCGATGCCAAAACACTGAGGAAGAAAGAAACCCCTCCCTTGCATTTCACTTGATTATTCAGTTTATAAATAATAGAAAACAAGCCCGAAATATGACATTAAAAGATTCTAATTTTATCAAAAATTCAAGTACAACTACGTACCAATTGGTTTACGATAACAAAGAAATGATTTTTGTATGTCCTCTATTGCAATAATTCTTATTTTGTCTATTATTATGGCTACTATGGAGGCAACGAGGTTGATGAAGAAATGCCAAAAAACCTTGTATACTTTATAGCAGCGGTAGGCTGCAGATTCCTGCACAATTCGCAATCTGCACGCAAGGCGTCAATTTGGCAGGTTGGGACCATGCAATCCGGTTTGTTGGAAGTGCTTTCTATAACTTATCCATCTCTTGGTTATCGAATATCGATGTGCAATAAGTCAAATCCTAAACAAAGAGACATTCCATGTGCATTGCCGCTATTATAGTTTTGGAAGTATATTGCAGTTCACATGGCATAGACGACCATGGTAAAGAAGGAACTGAAGTGGAAGACTAAGATTTGCTTTAATTAAGATTGGAAAGCCTACCAGTACCATGCATAGTCCTCGTCTCATGAATTATATTTATGTCATACCAAGGACCAATGACCATAATAGTGACATGAACTATAAAAATATGAACCCATCCTCTGACCAAATCATAAACACGTGGAATCACATGAGTGCATTAAGTCATACTCGCATCCTCCATTAACGTTGGCCGGTGCTCTCTAAAATCGCATTCACATGCCACTGTCAACAACTAGCAGAAGCAGAACCCCCACCTTGACCTTCCTTCGTTTCTAGCTATTTCATAGTTGCACCCATTTGATGTGGATCTCTTACCAAATCACAAAATTTTAATTGTCTGGGGTATGTGATCCCATATGAGCAGTGTATTTGGTCTCATCTTTTGGTATTATTTCTCTTTATTTATATTATTGCTATCTTTTACATAATTGAAACTGATTGCTTATATTCCAAGATTAGGCAGCAAGTACGCATCTTTTAGCTGATAGGATGTCGTTTTCTGGGTCTAGTAAGATGCAGGATGGTCGTTTCACAGGCATACTTTTATTGATATAAGTTACAATTAATATTATTCTTTAATTAATTACTTTATTTAATATTTTACCGGAAATAATATGAAAGAAACTAGGTTTATGGTGACAAATGATTAAAAAATATAATCAATTTAGCTAGTTCAATCATAAAAATCTTGAATCTTTAAATTTTTTAGTTCGATTTTAATTTTTTTGTTCGAATTATTTTAATAAGTCTTGTTTAATAAAAATTGATCAGTTTATTAATTGATCGTTCAATTTTCGTAAATTAATAAGTTTTTATAAACTAAAATAAATTAACTATTTTTTTGTTTAATAATCTTTTTTAATTAAACTTCAAATTATTTCATGAATAACACAGTCAATTTCAATCACATTTTAAATTATCTAAATTTTAAAATGATTTAAGTATTGAATTTTAAAATCTTAAATTTTAAATCCTTTAAAATATAATTTTAAGCCCAATTACTTAGTAGTCAAAATTATATCAACCATGTACGCGATTGCAATCGAAACAGCTTTTGCATCCGGCACTCAACAAGTCCTGTTTGGCACGGGATCACCTATGTATTTTAACTTGTTCCAAGCATATTTTACTTTTTTTTTAACTACACATTTGTGTGAATTTCAAATAAATGTATGGATTAAAATCAATAAAACAAGGTTGAAATAGTTTTACGGAACAGGGGATCTGTTCCTATCATGTTTCCATCTATGAAGCCGAGACTCCACTATCTCAATCGGACGATCAAGATTTGATGCAATGAATCTTCAATTGTACTAGAGAATTGAAACTCGCTAGGTATAAGATACCACACATCACTAAGATTATGTTTGGTTGATGATTTATTAATGAAATATAATAGAATGTAATGTTATTCTATCATTTGGGAGGACGGTTTATAATAAAATGGAATGAGACAGAAGATAAAGGTTTCATATTACATCTCATTTCATCCTAACACAATAAAAATAAGACCTCCGATTTGGAAGATTTAAGAAAGAATGTAAAATGATAAACAACTTTTCATTATATTATATTTAAACTCTTTTTCTAAACAATATTTTATTATATTACATCATAAATCATTTCATCCTTTTCAAACGATAATTTTATAATATTACATTCTTTTACGTTTTATTTCATTCTATTCAAAACTTTAAGTTTAACTAAACATGAACTAAAAGCCGGGCATACTGAAGTTTGACCATGATTGGATCCAGTGACCCTCTAACCCAACGGCTGTAATCATTGCATCAAATCATTCAATCCTAAAATTTTCTGTCCCAACTTGTGATTGATCCTCTGATCATTGAACAATTACAAAATCTAAAATACATTGGAACGTAGATAAAGCACAATTGAATTGTCTCTCGATCACAAGTACTTTCTCTTTAAGAGACAGCTGTAAAATCAACAATTCCTGAACTGACACGTGAAGGAACTCTACTCCTCGCCATCTACTGTAAAATCATACGAGGCAACGGTTGATCCCAGACCCTGAGCATTGAAACAAGCATGCTGGCAGCTCTACATGCAAAAGAAATTAGAAAAGGTGTGTGGGACACAACAAGACAACCATAAGCACATGAAAGTTAGATTGGAATTGGATACAATTTTCAACTCTTCAAGGCATTGTTAGATTCAGATAAATAATTCTCTAACAAAACAACAGTATTGTTGTAATTAACACCCCACAACACGTACAAAAGAAAAAGTAGTTTCTTTTGTTTGGGACTTTGGATCTACAACAACGAAGCTTCCTTTTGTCTGAGTTTTGGCATCTACTCACTATTAAGAGTTAAGACACACTTGTTAGGATTTTTAATTGGGGCTTTTGGCAGTGATAGAAAGGATTCCTTGATACTTGGTAACAGGGGCCGGTTTTTGGTTTCTTGAAGTCATCGTTTTTCATGTTTTAATCTCAAGATATGTATGTTCAAGGTATTCATTTCTTCAATTTATACGTAGTTCGTCCAAAAATGGAACTTTTTTTTTGTATCTCTGTTATTAAATTTGGAAACTTGGAGTATAATTTTGTTCTTGCCTTCTTCCCTCCTTGTCTAAGTTGCAGGAAAGTTTAGTTCTTGATTTTGTGGAAATAATGGCGGGAGAAGTTGAAGACTCTGGCTTTGGTTTACAGGTAAGTTTTTGTGTTATTGTTTAGTTCGTAATAAGTAATAACAATTGAGTAATGTACAGGCTACATGTTCATATGTGTATTTTGGTTGATCCGTTGTATTAAGGATTAACAGTCCGTGCTTTGAGAGAGAGAGAGAGTGTAGCTTCATTAGTTCTACCTTTTTTCTTTTGGTCTGATGTAAGGATACATTGTCAACGGTTAAATATTACATCTCTTTCTTTTTTCCCAGTTGATTTCCTTTGACAAGAGACTTCTTAAAATCATTTTTCATTGGATCCTACACGAATCCTTTACAGTGATAACTATAGCCACATACTTGTTGTGAAAATCCCAATTTGCTTTGAACATTTAGATTCAGGAAATCTGTGTTGCCAAGGTTTTTGACAAATTACAGTAGTTGAATATGGTTTGCATGATGGTTGTCAATTGTTTCTCCTTTCGCTGCCAGATTAGCCTGTTTACTTGTAGACTTGCTAGCTGATAAATATGTACCACTGGGCAGGTGGATTCTTGGCGATCTGGGTCCATATCATTTGGGAGATTTGAACGTGAAGATTTATCTTGGGAAAGAAGGTCATCTTTCTCTCACAATCGGTATCTTGAAGAGGTTGAGAAATACTCAAAACCAGGTTCAGTAATTGAAAAAAAAGCTTATTTTGAAGCCCATTTCAAGAAAAAGGGCATTTTGCTACCAGGTTCATTTGCCGGGCAAAGTTGGAGTGATTATCAATCCCTAGACAATGATATGCCTGAAAATTTGGGTCAGGGACAAGAAGAAGATAGAATCAATGAAAGTAGAAGCTTTGCTCAATGTGATCAACCCGTGTTGGACAATGAAGACTATGAAAATTTTGATAATAGCATTGAGAGAGATAGATCTGATTATGTTAATGAAGGTCAAGATTGCACTCACTTTTATGAGAGCCCATATGGCTCAGAATACCATATAGAAAGTGAAGTAGTGAAATCTGAAATAGAAAATTCTGGTGGTTTAGCTTCTGAATCTCAGGTAGAAGATGACTTGCACAATGCTCATGTTTTTGCAGAAGGATCTGTTGAGGATGTCATGCCTGAGGAGGCAGGCCAAATTGAAACAAGATGTGATGAGTTGCATTTAAGTAATGCTGAACATGAAATAGTTATAAAAGAGATTATTAATGGTGGCGTTCCTCCTGTCGTTGGATCATGCAGCCCCATTGTTCAGATGAAGAAAAATGAAATAGCTGGTGAAATTGATAACGTGTTGCCTCAGAATGATCTTTGTCCTAAGGTACGGTTTTACTTTAAATGATGTCCTAATCGAAAGCACTAAAAGAAGATTTGAAGAAAAAGTAAAAGCCCCTATGTACTTTCCTCATTCCATTTGTATGGTAAGACAATCTTGTGATATCATTCTTATTGTGATTCTCACTCATTCATCTTTCTGCATTCTAGCTGAAAGCTGCAAAGGAAAGTACATCTATCAGGTGCAGGTTTAAGTCCCCGGTTAATGCCAGTCAAGCCCACAAAAGTACCAATACTCATGTCTTAAAAGAAGCAGCAAAAACAAAGAACAGAAGGGAAAGAGAGAGCCCTGGAAGAGCAAATATGGGAAAGCAATCACCAAAGCCTGCTGTTCCAACTAAACATTCACATCACAGAACTCCAAGAAGAGAGGTGCATTGAAGTTACTGATATAATCTTCATAAGCGTGAATGTTAAGGTTAAAACTTGTTTTTTGTTTTCTGCAATAATTTTTTTTCTTTCTGCTTGGTTGTTTGTTCGTAGGACTCTGAAAGTTGCAAGATTAGATTAAACCTTGGGAACAGAAGGTATGAACTATTTCCTGAAAATGTGAAACTGCTTTTAAAATGGTTGCCATCTCTTAAATGCTTTCTTCTGCTGGCAGTGAAAGAGAAGCGATTTCAAATAAAGTAGTTGAAAATCAAATTTCTGGATTAAGAAAAGTTGAACCTGGAGCTCGTCATAGCACAAACAGGTCTAGTAGATGAATTATAGAATTTTTCTTGTAATCTTTATGTTTAACTCGCTAAATTGTGCATTTATTATGTAGACTTAAGCAGAATGTTACTTTAGCTAAGTCAGACACAAGGCCAAGTGCTGCAGCTTTCCACTTCAAAAGTAACGAACGAGCAGAAAGAAGGAAAGAGGCAAGATACTTATTTTTCATACTTGGTTTTTCTTCAACAGGGGTTCATTTTTTTATTTGTAATCTTTATTTCTTGTCAATTTATTTTGAGACAGTTTTATACGAAGTTAGAAGAGAAACTACTTGCTAAGGAGGAAGAGATGAATCGCATTCCAACCAAAAATCAAGTATGTTAATAATTCCAAGTAATGTTAGTAATAGAGTGGATGTTTGTATTCTCGGCCTTCATCATAACAAGTGATGATTGCTATTGTTACTTTTTCATTTTAATGTGAAGTACTGTTAAATTTTGTGTGCTACCCAATGTTATGAATATCGTACCAGATTTGGTATCGAATTAGGTTCTGGTACGGTACTGTACCGGTATCGGTTAATACCAGGTACCGTTTCGAGTAATTTTTTAAATTTATAAAATAGTTCCTGAATTTTTTTAAAAATTACAAAATAGTCCATTGTTATATTGTAAAGTTGTAGATTATTTAATTTAGTTTTTTTTGTTTATATCTTATCCATTTTAGTTTATATATATCTTTATTATATTTTAATTATTTCTATATATAATAATTATTTATATATAATATATATCTATATATAATAATTATCTAAATATAATAATTAATTGTAAAATAATGAAAATAATTCAAAA
>JANPWT010000245.1:11159237-11184968 GCA_024678245.1 Erythroxylum densum
GTTTCATCATATTAAGATCTAGAGAAGATTTTCCAATCCATTAGTAAAAGATTGAACTTTCCTTTCTCAAAATTTTGAAAAATAAACAATTAAGAGCTAACCGGACTCGATTACTGACTCAAACCTGTCATTTTTCTTCATCTTCTTCTTCTTCTTCTCATATTCATCTCCAAAACTTGAGCTAACAGAAAGATGACGGCCAGATCTGGAGAAGCTGAAAAAGAGAGAGTTAATTTTGGTGCGATGGAGGCATATGAGAAGAGAGAAGAGAGAAAGGTGCGATGGAGGCATTCTGAGAAGAGAGAAGAGAGGAGAGTAGATGATGTAATGTTTAGGTTTTCATTTGGTTATCAAATAACCGGTTCTTGGATAAACGGGCCGATTTTTTGATAAATCGACCGGTTTTTATATTTAAGGGTTATGTCCGGTTCAGATGATTTACGATTGGACCGACCGGTCCGGTCCGATTTTCACATCCTTGGTTAACACAATCATTTCAAAGTTAAAGAAAGAAGTATATAATGAGATGATAACTTTTTGTATATTCTGACTCAAATTTAATATTAGTTCAACTTCAAAAATTAAAATTAAAATTATTACATTTAAATAATAAACTCATTATCTCTATCTCTATTTTTATCTCTTTGAGTAATTTGTAATAACTTTTGAATATAACAACTTTTGGGTTCAACGCGTCAATGTCAAACTGCTGATAATACATTTGGTAATTAGATAATTGTGTTGACGGATTGAACCCAAAGGCTATTAGTCAAACAGTTAAAATCTTTTAGTCCGCCAAAAAATGACTGATAAGCTATTTACCAAATAAGGCTATAGTTTACATTGGGAAATGATGATGTTATACAAAAATGTGTTACTAAAATAAAAATATGTTTTTAAATAAGATGGCGTGCTTTAAAAATTTGGGACAACTTATAGCCTAAGTTTTAATATGTGTTATTATAAAATTAAATCAAATATGTTTTTAAATAAGATGGTGTCTTTTAAAAATTTGGGGCAACTTATAGCCTAAGTTTTCTTGTCATAATCTCTAGTTAATAGAATGAATGGATGAAAAAGCTAATGAGATAGAGAGAAACAGTATAGTTAGTGTTTTCGATTACAACATAAACATATTTAGTATAAAAAGTGGCAATATTTTAGCAAAATGTTACATAAAACTTTAATGGTTATTCTACTCATATCTTTTTATAAGAGTATACAGGTAAATTATTAAGAAACGTAAGGGTCACATATAAAATGAGTTTTGAAATAAAATTAATTTATTAAAAACTATAATTTTAAATAATCATAAAATTAAACTAGAAATCACATTGCATCAACATTCACAAGGGTTATTGTAATGCTTTGTTTTAATTAAACAATGTAATATTTAAAATATTAGACAAAAATCACATTACACATGAGCATTCACAAAGACTATTATAATAGTTTATTTTAATTAAGCAATGGAATTTTCTTTGTGTATACTAATTTTAAGTCGATTCCCAAATTCCAACTTTGTGCCTTGACTGACAAGCCCTGTCTACGCTCACTTGAAGCACTTCGAATAATTTACCGACAACGACCTGGACTCAATTTTCAGAGTCGATCTTGCTTTCATAATTTCATATTTCATTTTACAATACCGGAGATTAATAGACTTCAAAGACTTGATGCGGTCACAAGCACGATCAATTGCGAACACATAAATTGTAAGATCTAATAAATGTAACCCAAATAAGACTAAAATAGTTATCCACTTATTAATGAGTTTGAGCTAAAAAGACATAATAGCTCATAATGGCTCAAATCAAAATCTATTAAAATAATACAAGTTCTAATAACAGAAACAGAATCTAGTTATCGCACTTCACAACATTACTGCAGCCATTGTCTCCATATTTAAGTAACCTACCGTTTTCGACGATCAAAGGACATCTCTGTTGATTTTTATAAAATTTATATGCTTGAGTAAATTCAGTTTCAAACACGATGAATTCAAACCTCAACACAAAAGAAAAAAAGAGAGAAGGAATCACCCCAGCAACATATGTTTGATCATTAGTCAATAATTAACACTTCAGAGTCGCAGAGTGGGCATACTGAAACCACTTCCGGCACAAGCAAATACACAAAAGGGCCACAGCATACTGCGAGAATGAGGAACATACAATCTTCATCATTTTGAAGATCTTCATTATAATTTGGGAATGAACTACTATTCCAACAACTAATAATGTCGTCCCACAAGGTACTGGCATGGATTAAGCCTCCTCCAAGATCCACTTGCCTTCTGAAGTCAACTACTATGGATCCATCCAGTATATTCTCGTAAAACAATATATCACCCTGTAACAAACTCCAGACGATTAGTAAGCATTCCCACAATTTGATACAAACTAGAATTATGGTTAACCGTAGTGATTCGCGATCGGTACTCTAGTATTACACGACAACTTGTAACTATTGTGACAAACAATCAACTCTCTGTATGCGTTCTATATGTTTAAGAGTGACAGAGATCACCGTAACATCATAGCAACGCTCCCATGGATAAGGCAGTGAACTTCCAGGAAAATTAAGAAGGACGTTCCACAACGAAGGATCCATTATAGCACAGACATATGGTTGAATGCTATAAAGGGAAGACAAAGATCCATTGTTGTACAATTTGGCTATTTATAAAGAAACTCATGCAACTTCATTTCACCCGAATATAGGAAGTAAATATCTTACCAAATACTATAAAATATTTCGGCTAGAAATATATAATTAAACAATTAAATAAAAGCTAACTTTTCTTTAGAACGAGTTGACTCAACTCATTATGAAAATATAAAAATTTAAAGAAGTTTTAATAATAAATATAAAGGCTCAGGCGTTGTTTATTGCTTATTTAGCTTATGACGATTTGTTATGATATCATTTTTTATTAATGGGATGAACACATTAAAGTGTATTTTCATTAAATAATTCTTGAAAAGTGAGCTTATTAAAGCACTCATTTATGAAGGATTAAAACATGATAGAGAAGTGAACTTGGTTTGGAATTTAGCTAAAGATAAATAGTAAACGTTTTAAAAACTCAATATGAGGTTGCATCCAAAGAAAACATTTTTGAATGTTAAATTTTTTACGTTCAATAAAAGCTTGACTCAATATGAAAAATAGAAAATTTAGTGAAGTTGTTTTAATAATAAATACAAAGAATCACGTGTCATTTGTTATTTATTTAGTAGAGAATATATTTATTATTTTTATCAATGCAAAGAACACATTAAAGTGTGTTCTTCATTAAATAAATCTTATATTAAAGCATTCATTTATGAAGGAAAAATAAAATAGTATTTGGTTAGAAGATAAATAGTAAAATTTTTAATTACATTTGAAAAACTTAATATAAGGTTGCATCCTCGTATGACTTTTGTTCTGGTCAGTTTTTAGGAATCATCTTGTTAATGAGTTGCGAGTACATAAATACTTAGGGTCGGAGAGTTGATAATATTTATAATTGTCTATGTATATTTTTAAACTATGTTATTAGTTCTATTTTTGTGATGTTTGATTATTTTGTTATTGTTTTTAGGTAATAGTTATAATAATAATAATGATTGTAAGTGATTCTTCCAAAAAATAATAATTGTAAGTGGTGTCCTTCTAATTTAGAATTTTCTCTATTTATTTCTCATTTAATAAATTATATATAGAGAGAATAATAATTTAAGTATGATCTTATTGTCCATAAGTATATTGGATAATATGTTCTTTGTCATTAGTAATTTTTTAAAAACATTCCTCCTATCTATGATTGGGAGTATTTATTTCTATGATGTGTAAGTTCGTTTTTTATTAATATATTGTTCTGTCTAACAGGTTGATTTTTTCTTTAATTTATCATGTAATTGTTTTTATAGTCTATTTAAGTTAGAATGAAAATTTATAACATAATAAAAATATTTTTAATTATACATATAAACGATTTTAATATGTTCAAAGTTTTTTTTCGGAAAATAAAGGAAATAACATTAAATGGTTGTCAAAATTGGGTATACATCCAATACATGTGAAATGCTCCTAATAGAAATAATATTAGCATTCTAAGAAGAGATTATCTATGTATAATGTGTAAAATTCAGAATATGTTAAGAAGACTTCATTCTCAATCCTTACAAATTAAGATGGAGCATTTTTTAGCCAAAAACGCATAATGCTACAATCAAATTGTCCTAAAAAGAAAAGTAAAGGCAATTTTATAACCATCTTTTGGATCTATTT
The DNA here is from genome assembly GCA_024678245.1 of Erythroxylum densum. Lineage (NCBI taxonomy): Eukaryota > Viridiplantae > Streptophyta > Magnoliopsida > Malpighiales > Erythroxylaceae > Erythroxylum > Erythroxylum densum. The sequence continues at coordinate 11,163,516 of JANPWT010000245.1, forward strand.
GAATTTGCTACAATCTCAATTTCTTATCAAATTTTGAAAGAACTGATCATTATAGAATATTTGAAATAAAATTTTCTTGTTAAGAATTAAAAACTTATCCATTGTTCAAATTTTTATTAACATAAAATGCATCACAAAACCAAATACACCTAAATAGATATATCAATTAAGGTTTTGTCCTTACCTGTACTAATTCTATATAAATATAGTTATAATTTTTATTAATATCATGTTGTGACAATAAATGAATTTCTTTTTCTTTTTTTCAATAATATAATATGATTTTTTAAAGAAGTTAAAGTTTTTGTTTTTTTGATAAATTTATTCTTTTTCTATTTTAAGTATTTCCCAATTATCAATAAAAATTTCTATTATAATTTCTTCAATATTAGCTATCCTATCATTGATACTAGAGTTGCTAGAAATATACTTGGTTCTTGTAAAGAAATATATGCCTTTAAGATTAGTTATCTCCCATGATAAGTGACACATTGGGTTACTACCTAAAGAGGACTTATACTAGGACCTAAGGTGGTTCCTAAAGTTTTATAGGCTCTGGGGAAAGTTAAAAAAAGCCCTATATTTTATCTCCTTTTGTTCTTTACAAGTGACAAGAGTGGGCCTTCATAAAAAACAAAATAAAGTAAAATAAAGATAGGACAAGCGTACACCTGCCTTGAGCTGGGCTTGTAGGGACCGTTCACACTCAATGGAAAAAGTGCTAACAATCATATAGGACAATGTTTTCATGCTCTAACATTAGCTTTACCAATTCTATGAAATATTTTGTTGACAATAAGATTAAAGATGATTTCATCCCTTAAATTTTAGTCCTTAATTAGCTAAATCTTACGTATTATCTTTGGAATTAATACCACATTAGTATACCTCTTTCTTGCTTATAACTAGCTTAACCACGATTTAAAAAAATTATTAGGAAAAAAGAAAAATCCAAGTTAATGACAATGCATGCGAAACAAACCACTAAAATATGGGGCTAGGCAAAGACTAAATATGGACCAAAAGAGAAAGACATTCAACTGAAATAAGGAAAAAAACTAATAAGGTGACCTACTATTGGTATCATTAAAGCTCTTTGCTAATTCTTAAAGAGTCATTTAAGCCATCATCCAAACCTTTAAATATTATTAATTTCCTTATCCTTTTAATAAGTTGAGTAATATTTTATTGCATTGGGATAATTGTTAAATGTTCTAGGGTTTCTTTCTTACCAAATAATTTAAACTGCATAACTAATTAATAACTTTAGGACCTATTCATTATTGCTTCTTACATAGGAAAAACTCGTTATCTAGTTAACTATTGAATCCAAATTATGAAAAGATTTATTTGTATTGAACTTCAAAAGGATCTACTCTCAAATTGAGTAGGAGAAAAGGCAATTAAAAAAAGGTGGTCATGGAAATCTAATACATAAGGCCAAAGAGAGCAATCTTTATTTGACACTGAAATTGTAACTCCCTCTATACGAAATCTACAACCACCCATCATATATAGCAACTAATTTCCTGTACTTATATTCATAGTGTTCATTTATATTCAATACTATACATATACACACTACAAAGTTTCACATCACTTAACATTATCATTTAAAATTAGTATTGCATCTTTATATTTACATGATAATCTAAATAGAAAACATACAATTTCCTTACTCTTTTACATGTACAATCATCTTAAACCAAAACACATTTCAAAGGTCCTTTATGCCTAATAGTTGGCCTTGGTCTCTGTAAATATTCCTTGTACCTCATTCTTATGACTTGAACCTATATGGATTAACACACGTGCTAAGTTTGAAAGCTTAGTGGGGAAACATTTAGTTTAGATGACCACTCACAGCGGTCATCCGCCAAGTACAAACGTTCAGAAATATCACAACTTATATACCATAAATTCACATTCATGGACTAAACATTGATATTCAACGTTGAATGATACAAATTATTAATACAAATGAAAATGCTCATCAATACCAATTATTTATGCTTTCATGTTGTATTTTTATTTATAACTATTTACTTTACTTTATGTGTTAAGCCTGCACATTCCTGTAGGTGTGGATAACGAGAGCTGTGGATATCCAAAGATATCAAAACTTTGGATACTTGAAAGTATCGAATTGTGGATACCCGACACTGTAACCCTATAGGCATGCCTATCTATCCACCACCAAGACAATTGCGTAGGCACTATAACATTTCCATTAACTATTTGCCAATCTCGCAATTCAAATATTGACAAATAATATGATACACATTTCAATCCATATATTTCAAGTCATATATGATACACATTTCACAATTCATATATTAACACCCGTGCTAAGCTTGAAAACATAGTAGGGAAACGCTTAGTTTGGATGACTAATCATAGCAGTCATCAGCCAAGCATACACATTTAGAAATATCGCAACTCATATATCATAAATTTACATTCATGAACCAAACATTGATATTCAATGCTCATTGATACATATTGTTAATTCAAATGCAAATATTCATCAATACCAATTATTTATGTTATCATATGGTATCTCTTATTTATAACTAGTTAATTTACTTTCTATATTAGGCCTACACATTCTCGTGGGTGTGGATAACATTAACTATAGATATCCGAAGATATCAAAATTATGGATACCCAAAGGTATCAAACTCTAGATACCTGAATGCATCGAGCTATGGAGACACTATATTTATGAAATGAAAAAACCATTGGTGTCAAACTGTAGCAGCTGCCCTGTAACTCTATAGGCATACCTATCTATGCCTAAGACAATTAAGCAGATACTGTAACAGTTTCCTTTAATCATTTACCAATTTCATGATTAATGTATTGACAAGTCATATGATATTCATTTGAAATCATAAACTCTATATGTAAACTTGTATGGTCATACTTGTAAGGCCCCAAATTATACCCTAGTTGAAATGTTACATGTTCATGTAGGCATATGTGATAGATGTTAAATTGTGACATGATTGTAAGTTGTATATATTTTGAATTTTGGTTTGATTTTGAATTTTTGTTTAATGGATCATACTTAGTGATTTGGAATTAATTGATACCATTAGAAAATTGATGTATTAAAATGTACATTTGGACAAGGAAAATTTCAAGTGACAAGACAAGTTGGTAATGAAAATTGGATGACTAAGCTTATAAATTTAGTAACATTTGGCATAAATAAATAAGGGACAAATGGCAGTATAATTGAATGACATTTGACAACATTGGTTGAGTGATAAATGGCCTAATAGAATTGTGACATTTGGTAGCTTAAATGGAGGACAAGTGATTCATTTCTATGTGTGACATGTGGATTATTCCATTAAAGGACATGGGGTTTATGCCTTTGTGTGATAAGTGTCCTTATCTTACACATAGCATGGCCTTATGCATTGGCTAATTTCTACTGCAACTCATCCTTCTCTTTGCTCATTCACCACTGAAATCATCCCCTCTCCTTGCTCTGGGTTTTACTTCAATTTTGATGTGCTATCACACTAAACTCCTTGCCATATACTGCATTAAGAAGCTACCTCAAGTTATCTTTTATGCTGCCATCTTTTGGGTATTAAGATCATCCTACACCTACCTAGATTTTAGAAGTGTATTGGTTGCATGAAGGGCTAGTTTGGTTAGTTCTTTGAAGAAGGAAATTGAAGGTAATTAGGTAAGGGAATGCTAAACTTGATTTCACGTTATAATATAAAATGTTCGATACTTGAATTGAATAGAATATATGTTAAGATGATGATGAATGAATCATGAAAAAATGATCCTTGTATGATAACTTCTGGTTTGGTTTTGATGTATGGAAGATATTGATTTGTAATTACTTAATGAATTTGATGTGGAATTAAGGCATGCATAAGGTGGAATTGAAGTGGAATTGATGAATTATGGTGAAGGGGTATTGAAAGTGTATGAAGGAGTTAAGTTTTGGAAGCAGTATGAAGGTTGTGGGTGAGTGAACCTTCAGTTCACTCATCCCACGATCGTGGGAATTATAAGGGAATTATAAGAAATATTCCCACGATTATGGAAAAGGGTTAGAAAGGTGAAAAACTTGATTTTGTGCAATTTTTGACATATATAAGGTTAGGGCACTTAGTAATGGTTTAATTGAACTTAATTGAGGTTGAAAATGAACCTAGATGATGTTAGATTAATTGGTGGAATATTAATTAAGGTTATAACTTAAAGAATGTGTGATTAATAATAATGTGTCTAATGTTGAAATGTATGGTGTGTTCAAGGATGAATGTGTCCTTATGAACACAAGTTTGTTTCAAAGGTTTTGTGATGTGAATTGGATGTGGAAGTTTATGAATTGGGAATTTTTATAATTTTATGTAATATGTAATGACTTAAATGTTTCATTGATATATTGATGCAAATGCTTATGTTTATAAGGCATATTGAGTTTGATCAAAAGGGTGTGAATATGTTTGTTTTGAGATAAATGAAATAAAGACATATGTTATACACCACATTATTTTCTTATGATTCTAAAATCTGAAATTGATTGTTTTAAAACTGCTAAGTCCTAGTATTGGATAAATAGGCATCCTTAGAAGGATCTGTAGCTGCTCATGTAATCAGACACTAAGGTGTCTTCTATACCAGACACTCCGGTGTCTTATGATTTTAGAAACTTTTATGTCTTCTGTTTAAGAGACTTAAGTCTCTTTTGTTTTAGATACTAAACATGAGTATCTTCTATTTGGTCCCGTTACCTACTTCTACAAAAAGAATTAGCAATCTAACTTATTTTTTGTTCTGATATATGTTCAATTTTGATGTAAATTAAGCTCAGTTCTGATAAAACTAAATTCAGTTATGATATAATCAAGTTTTGTTTTAACACACTAAAGTTCTATTTTGATACCTTAAAGTTCTGTTTTTATATTATGGTATTTTGTTCGGATACTTGTAATTTTTGTTCTAAAGCAAGTATATCCTATTATGATATGTTATATTTTGTTCTGATGCAAATAATATGGGATTGTTCTTTAATTTGAACAATTAAAGGTTGTATGTGATTTGACATGATTCAGTGCATGTGAATACTAGACGATTGTTAGAAACGCTCACTAGATTATATCTTATTTAGTTATTAGCCACTAAACTATATGCTTAGCATAGTGGTTTTGCCTACGTGTAGGTTCTGATAAGAAGGTTTAAAGATTGGGACAAAGACAACCACAGTGGCTAAAAAGGATGTGTTTTATTTTGGGAGATGTATATTTGTGTTTAAGTTTAAGTCGTATTTCAATGTAATGAGACATGTTGTATTTTGTGTTTTGTTTAATGGATTGTAATAATATTAATACACAATGGATTTGGAACTTATGGCATGTATTTGAAATAGTACAATATGTTTTATATGTTTTGTTTACAACAACATCTAATGATATGTAATATATGTTTGATTGAGTTTTTGGAAGTTTTTTGAAATGTTTGGATTATTTTGGTTCTTTTTTGTGTAGCATTTGCATATCCTCCCAGGGGGTATGTGGGTGTTACAATTATGATATGTCACGGTGCTTGCATCTACCACTCTAGTTTCAACACATTTGGTGGCATCATACGGCTCTCCATTGGCAAGTAGTAGCTCTTAGTAACCATCGGTTTTGAATGTCCTCCCTATGGATATCCATTTTTGCTTTTTACCAATTTGTGATTGCCATACATAAGTCACACGCAGTTAAACCTCAATAGGTTCTAAATCCTTATTCAACCTAATGAATGGAATAATATCAAGTACGTCAACTAAGGAAGTCACAAGAACACAAACACGAGCATAATTGACACATTTTGTTTCAACTATTGCTTGGTCTAGTGTTGTAGATCAACTAATAAAACTCGCAAGATGGCTTAAACCACTAGTCGTCCAATATTCAAATGGCATATCATGTAAGCATAACCATAACGGGATGTTGTCTATTTTCAAATCTTCTAATTTAAGTCCAATCTCCATGCCTATAGCATTAGGGGTTCATTTTGCACATGTCAAGGTCCATATTGTAGAACAAGTTTTGCTTCCTTTGAGCTCAAAAATTTGAATAAAAAACACATCATCACTACTAACCAAAACTTCCAATAAACCATATTGTTTCCATGCATTGATAGCCCAATGCTTCATTACCAGAAATGCAATTCTTTTATCTATGAAAAAAAATGACAAGTGTAGTTCTCCATCTATCCACACCACCCTCAAAATATCCAACGAAGGAGCAATAATCCTCTGTTCAAGTGATTCATTAGGTGAACAACATACTAGCTTCAACTCAAGTTTCGTGTCACTAACTACTTGTTTCCATATCTTACGGGTTAGAGGTTTATCTTAGTTTTTGGAATGAGAATTATCAAGGCTTGTGGAAGGGACTTGCTGGGAGTTCAATGGAGAGGTTTTAGGTATACATTGTTCTATACATTTTCTAAAATTTGTTGTAAAACCAAATCATACGTGGTATGCAAAAAAAAAAAGTTGATAAAGTCGAATGCCTTATAAAAATCAAATTTTATAGCATAACTTTTAGCTAAGTGTTTATAGTATTCCAAGAGGATATTGTCCCCTATTTACCTACCTTGAATGAAAGCACCCTAAATTGGATTAATGCAGTGCTTTAAGACCTCCTTTAATTATGAAGCATCTTTGTGATGATCTTGTATAATGTTTTATAATATAAATTTAGTTTGCAGTATTTAAGATGAAAGAATTGGAATTTTAGTCACGAGGCTAATAAATATTTTATTTAGTTCCCTTAGCATCCTCCCCTCTTAAATAATTCTATAACAGCTTCCATGACCTTAATCTTGATAAGATTCCATTATTTTTAGAAGAAGAAGGTATTTAAACTATCTGGACTTAGTTTTTTTTTTCAAGATTAAGCTTTAAGACTAATTATAAAAGGTACTTTTCATTTGTGATATGCTTAAATATAAATGATTTTAGCAAATGAACATATGAACAAACATTCAATTGAGTATCAATTTTATTTTTGAAATATTTATATACCTCTTACTTGATTTCCATACAAGATTGAAATATTTCTCCATTTTCCTTTAGCAATGAGGATATCCTATTGATGTTCCTCCTTAAGCGAGTAGCTTTATAAAACCAATTTGTGTTCCCATCCCCATCTTTGAGTCACTAAATTCTTAATTTTTATTTCATCAAGGAGATCACGCCTCCAAATATTTTATGTTATTATACAAGGTTTTCTTCTCCTTATTTTACTTTACAATGTCCCCTAGAAAGAGATTAAGCTCATCTTACATCTAGCTAAGCTTAGCTTTGGCTTCCACTATAGCAAATTAAGTGTTGTTATATCTTTTTTAATCTTGAGTTCCTCCTTCATCATTTAAATCTTCCTCATACATGGATAGGGTTTGCATTCAACAAATTTTGATACTATTCTTTTAATCACTACCTTTTGGTATCCATCAATCCCCAGTAAGTAGTTAGTGAATCAAAATAAAGCTTTGTCTTACTTGTTATGAACAGATTATGAATGAATATAGGTAAATGATCAAAAAAAAAAGAGGATTAATAAACATACCTTTGCTTTCAAGAATGTTAACTAACCATGAATCATTGACCAATGCTTTGTCTAACTTCTTCCTAATAAACCATCTTCCACATTGCTTATTGATCCAAATGAAACATGTCCTTCAAATTCCAAATTAGTTACCTCTATATAATTTGCATAATCTTTAAAAACCCCATTATAGTTCCTTAAGCTAATGTTGCCTTAAGCTTCTAATTATAGAAAAGTGCTATTGAAATCCCATACATCTATGAGAATCATATATTGACATATACACAAAAGCAATTTGTAGTATAATTTTCTCCTGTAATGGCTTCATTGAGAGGTGCATGAGTTAATCTTAATCATAGCCTAAGAGACTTCAATTTTATCTAGATCATAACCAATCACTATTCTACCATTGTAATGTGATTGATAATTGGTAATGATTTGCTAATGTTTACTTAAAAAATTCTATCCTTTTTCATTTATCAACTTTAAGTTTTAAATCTAAAAGGCCTATTATTGTAGCTTTTTTTCCATAAAGTTAGTCTTTAATTACTTGATGCTTTTTTAGGCTATTGAGCCCTCTTGCGTTGTAAGTGAGAATATACATCAGGAGGGGATTGAATGCCTCAAGCTCTTTGTTCTACTTTTACTTGATTTTCTCATATTTAACACTTTAAAATTGCTCCCTATTCTTTCAAAAAATTCTTGGTTTGAGGGAAAAGAATCTAATCTAACATTTTTAGGAAGGGAATATGCATTCTTATTAGGTTGTTAGTATAATCAACAACCTTAGCTTGATTTGGGTGTGAGCTTTCAACTACATTAACTTCATTAGCTTTTGTAGAATAGTTATTTATGCGTTATTGATCTAAAGGCCAATCTTACTATAGGTAAAGTCTCCTTCTCCTACTTCTTCTCCTTATACATTTTGAAGTTTCTCTACATCTTTTCCTTCCTATAAGGTTGTTGGTGCTTAAATCATGCATATTCATTTTGGAAATATCCATTTCCTTATCTAGATCCAAACCTATAAGTTCATAGAAGTCTCCTACCTAAAATGCATCACATATTATCTCCTTCTACTTCCCCTTATGACTTAAGCTACATCTCTATTAATAGGTGACTTTGAATGTGTCTTCAAGCAATAGTTAATTATTATCTAGCCTCAGTAGAGGGATCGATTTAGGTGAATCCTTATTCAAGTCATCATCATGCAAAATCTAGCATATCATATTCTCTTCACTGAAATATTGGCCAATCATATAAATAGGCTTGCCTATATATCTAACCAAATGGCTCTGTCCTTCAATAGACCAATATGCAAAAGTAAAATTATGAATATTGATCCATATTGGAATTTTATTATTTAATTTTTTTAATTTTATATGTAGTTTTCGGTGTTGTAGAGAGATGTTCTTATCATTGACATGTCATATATCAACTTCTATGACTTTTTGAGAATTTATAAGTGAATCAAGTTTGATGAAACAGAGGTTCTCTCCATTCATTAATACCTTCATCAATCCCATTCTTTTCCAAATTTGTGTTGTCCAATTATTCATTAAAGGAAAAGTTGGAAGCTTGTTTAAAGAGATGCCAACTAAATTTAAAGCCTATTTACTAGTACATCTATGAGAATCTCAACTGGAAATGCAATAATGGGGATTCCATCTATAGAACTTGTAAAGCAGCACTAAAGACGATCTCATCCTCTTCTCCGAAGCCTCTATAGGTTAGGTGTTCGTGATTTAGGATATTTTAAATTTTTTTGTTCTGCTTCAGGACAACGCGTTAGTCAAGACAAATCTAAGTGCTATTATTCCAAAAATATTCCTTCTTCAACGACACACTACTTAAGTAGAGCACTGGGTTTTAAGCAGACGAATGAACTTGGATGATATCTTGGAGTTCCTCTACTGCATGAAAGAGTCAGCAAAAGAACCTATCAACACATCCTGGATAAGGTTCATCAACGCTTATCAGGTTGGACAACCAATCTTTTATCTTTGGTAGGACGCATCACATTGGCTCAATCAGTCATAGCAGCCCTTCCTAGTTATACAATGCAGACGGTCTGATTACCCCGCAGTCTCTGTGATGAGCTAGAGAAATTAATGTGACAATTTTTGTGGGGTTCGTCTAATGGCTAAAAGAGGATTCACTTAGTCAACTAGGAGGAAGTTTGCAAACCGAAAGAGAAGGGGGGTCTTGACATTCAGAAAATTCGCGAAACCAACAATGTCTCATTAACGAAACTAGGATGGACTCTGATTTCCAAGCCTAATTCATTATGGGTAAAAGTTCTCTCTGTGAAATATAACTTTGATGTCAACAATATCCCTACCTTTTTTTATGCAAACGGTGGTTCAATGATCTGGAAAAGCAAAAAGTCAACTTGGCACTTAGTTCTACAGGGCATGAAATGGATGATTGGCGATGGCACTAGGACTCATTTCTGGATAGACCCTTGGATTACGGAAGTAGGACCCCTTATTACCCATGTTACAACCCAATCACTGATTCCACTCTTAACCTCAATGTCCAACACTTTGTGGACATTGATGGTAATTGGAATTGGGATGCATTTCAATCTTATCTCCTGATGTTGATTTGCAGGTCAATAGTAGGTACGTTTCCCCCGAAGCCCTACCTAGGGCAGGATAAGTTGATCTGGGGAATTTTCGACACTGGACAATTCATCGTAGCTTCCACTTATTCTATGCTTATGGATCATGAAGACGCCTCGTCTCATGGTGTTTGGAAGGTAATCTGGTAATGGAAGGGCCCACGATGCATTTACTTCTTCCTCTGACTCCTCACACAAGATCGGTTACTCAAACCAACAATGTTTCCGTAAGCAATTCACTACGAACAAAGCTTGTTATCATTGTCGACTCGAAGAATTCTCGATACATGCAGTGCGAGCCTACGTCAAAGCCAATCAAGTGTGGAACACATTCCCTCCACAAATAGTCTCTAATGACTTTTACACTATGTCGAATCGGGAGTGGCTCATTAAAAATCTCCAACACTAATAATGAGTACTTGGACATGATTGGTTGATTCTTTTTGGCACTACTTGTTGGTTCCTATGGACATGGCGAAATATGACTCTCTTTGATGAACGTTTTAATATCTCATTTTGTCTTATGCAGGTCTGATCCACAAGTCAGTTGTGTGGCAAAGTCGAGCTAATACCATTTTTTGCCCTCAACAAGAGTAACTCATCGAATGGAGCAAACCTCTTACTGGGTGGGTAAAATTAAACACAAATGAAGCATGCAAACGTTCCTCGTCCTCAACCATAACAAGTGGCCTTATACGGGATAGTGCAGGCAATTGGCTTAGAGGTTTCACACAAAATCTCGGCTGGTGCTCATCGATGTATGGGGAACTCTGGGGAGTGTTTACAGGGCTCACGTTGGCTTGGAATCTGGGCTATCATCGGATTAAACTTAAAGTCGATTCTATAGCGGTGATCAATATCTTATCTTCCTCAGAGAACCGATCTATGGCTCTCAATCCCATAGTCAGGAGCATTAACGAACTGTTTACTCGAAACTGGATTGTTATATATCGACATATATATCGAGAGAGCAACAGATGCGTCGACTAGTTTGCTAACTATGTCGGTCATTTTGATGTAGGAGTCACTTATTTTGATACTACACTCATTAGGTGCCATTTTATCCTTTTAAAGGATATGTCGGAGATCTGTTTCCTTAGATTCGTTGTCTAATATGTTTCGTTAGCTTTCCTTTTAATCAAAAAAAAGATTTTATAAAGGTGAGGAGTCACCTATAACTTATATCCAAGTTAGCTTGGTAGTTCTATGTTATTGGGCCAAGGAAATCAGTGAAGGGTGAGGAGGTGATTGAGAAATGGTTGATGGAGAAGGGAGTTTGAGAATAGGAGGGAGAGGAGGGAAATAAACTAAGTTGATAACTTTGATTTAGTTTAGGACCAAACAGAAGTTAGACATTATGCTAGCAATATCAACAATGTAAGTCGATCAAGGAAAGCCTTTTTAAAATACAATTCCTAAAATGGGAGTTGGAAAAAGCATGAAACTAACTCTAGGCAGGGTCAGATAAAATTTAGACTTAGAAGGCTCCAAGGATACAACCTAGAAACTCATTCTAGAATAGGATAGTTCCAAGTGTGCCTACAACTAAGAGACTTATTGAGAAGAAATCTTAAGGAAAGTAACAAAAAGCAAGAACCTGATGGGAACAAAAAGGCAAATCAATGAACAACTTAATATATAGAGAAAAATAAGTGAGGAACCAAAGAATAGGTAAAGGTAAAGAGAGAATAGAATTCAATCCTTGAAGCAGCCATTGGTGAAATTCAAAAAGCTCCAAATAGAAGGAAAAATGTAGAGAGAAGGAGGAAAATCATGTATTTATAAGTTAGTTAAAATTTACCATTAATATCTATTTATAGAGCAACCATTGTTCATATGAAACTTAACAATAGACCCTTTAAATTTTTTTATTGTAAAAATATATCTTTATTGTTACTGTATATTAACTCTAAAGTCATTACTAAATTCTTTTTATAAGAGTTGTTTTGTAAATGGATGTTAACATTATAGTCAACTTGTAAATGTCAAAGCATTGTAAGCTTTTTTATTTTGAAACTCTGAATAATAAAGTTGTAAATTTAGCTAAAGGAAAGATTATTGTAAAAATTTATGTCATTTGTTCCAATGGTAAAAGACATAGATCTCCCTATAGTTTAAGAAATCTTAAAGCCTCATAATCTTTAAAATTCTAAAAAAAATTCCTTTAACTTTTTACTTTTCCTGAAAACTCTTAGAATTCAGTTAAAAAGTAGAATGAAACACATAAAGTATGTTCATACGTGAACTAATTAAATGTCATTAATATGATAACTCAACTCGGCTCTTAAACCCAACCTAAATAAATTAAATTTGTTTTGAATTAATAATTTGAGATAATTATAATAAATTATTAGTTTGATGCGAATTTAATTAGTCTGATTTAAGTTTAAGAGTTGAATTGAATCATTATATGAATAATATTTGATTAGTTCATATAAGATGTTCATACTGCATGTGTTTTATTATTATTTTTAACTACAATTTAAGAGGAGTTTTTTTGAAAAAATAAAAACTAAAAGGAGTTTTTTTAAGAATTTTAAAGATTAATTTTTTTTTCTAAAAATTCTTAAGAAGAGAGTTGAATTTTTTGAAAGTAGTTAGAAATTTTATTTTCTAGTAAATAAAATTTGAAGTTAATAGTTCTGATTTGTTATGAGTTCTCTATTTTGTTTATGTTTCTTATTTTTCAAGTTGACTTGATTACAAAATATGTGACTTAACTTTTATAAATCAATATACGTACTTCATATAAAGGGGGGAAAACATTTATTCTTCGTTTTCAAAACTTTCGTTTATTTTCTTACTCTTATTGGTGGATCTCTCTAATTAGTAGGTTCACTCGAGTTTTTGGATTACCTAGATAAGGCTATAAATAAGAGTGAGGAAGAAGATTCCAACAATTCACAGCATCATACTACAAACCTGTATACAAACTTGTTAAGCATAGTACAAGAGCAAAAATAGAGATGCTTTACGGTTGTAAAACTGAACGCGCTTCTGAAGTGTAAGGTGAACTTGGCCAATTCAGTTTATCACTTCAAATCATAAATGAAAATTCAAGTTCGCTGGAATAAACATTGAGTTGTCATTGAGATGATGTAGTCCTCTACAATTTTATCTTCACAATTATTTATCATCGTAGATGCTAGTGTGAATGTTGTCTTGCTCACTTTTAACTTCCGATTAGCTAATTTAACCAATTGTTTGTGTATATGTTAGAAAACAGTGCATTGTCTTTCCTATCCCCAAACCTCACTCTGTTACAAACTAACACGCTTGTACTGAAGCATGAGGCATAACACCTAGTGAACCAACCGTCGAGAAGCGAAACTGTAAGATCATCATAGATGCTTGGTTGCAGCATTTTTCTTGTATTTCTAATTCTGATCATTGACATTCCAACTCAATCCATATTTTTCTAAAATAATTCCTCGCTCCATACTTCATTTCCTAAAAAATTTCTCGAATCGTACCAAAGATAATTAACAAATATCCAGGCCTAATTCTTATAAAATTGCACGAGCATGAAAACTATTGAGCAAACATTCCACTTCCTTGAAGCCTCAACCTCTATTGCATGCAAGTCACTGCGGCAGATATCCACCACAAGAGTTATAACTTCAAGCCCCAGACAAGGTTGTTCGGTTAAGGTCGCTTGCCTTAAAAGGTAAGATACCTGACATTAAAATCAGCTGCAGCAGTTGCCTTCTCCAAACAAAAAGAAATTTCACATGTCGCATAAAGGATCCTGCATATCACTCACAATGGCATGTATTGCTGTATACTTCAGATAATTATGCTTTGAGCAACCTGAATGCTTAATTGCTCGACAACCCTTTAGCTCAACTGATGGAGCAAAATTAACTCAGCTTATGAAATGTGGTAGTGATGGTAATGTTAATGGGAGTGCTTAAGAGCTAGTGATTAATGGTGTGGATGGCCTCGCTAAAGTGATGCCATGAAATGTAACTGTGTATTGATTGCAATATTTGATGTCAACAGTTTGAAATATATGAGTCATTGTTTCCCTTATATTCCCGTTAGCCTCCGGATGTCATGTTAGGTAATGTCATGTAGTTTAACCCTAAGACAATCTTATTAACAGAAGATGAAATTAGAAATAACAATCCTGTTAAAGATGCAAGATATAGGTAGATGTGAAACGCACAAGTCAGAAATACAGAACAATGCACAGCATTCTACAAATGATATTTTATGTTGAGCTGCCATGCTGCTAACAAATGCATGTCTCAGACAAATTAGAGCAATGTGACCAGATAGATGATGTATTCCTGATAGCACTATGTGCATCATTCACATGAGAAGAGATGCCAATGCTGATATTGACAAATGAAATGGATGCATGCAACAGCTGCAAGATGCATCCTATCATGACGTGTTTCTTGAGGCATAAAGATCAGAGTACATCCCCTTCAAGCTACTGGTAGGTCATAACTGGCGGGACTCCATTCGCACTGGGAGACGAAACAGGGTAGCTTCCATCCTTCCTTTTCCCAAAAGGGTTCTTTGAATATGTATGCCCAAGTGAAGGAAGACAAAGACATCATTGAATAAAGCAGTGGTATAGAAGAACTTTAGAAGAAAGAAAGTGGCTAGATTTCCTTAGCACATAGCAAGGTAACTTGACAATCGCAAAAGCATAAATAAAGACTTCAAAACAGAAGCTATGGAGAAAGAAACCAGTTAATTAGACGCACCTAATATTGACGAAGAGCATAGGTTTAAAACAAAAACACTACAAACAAGAATTGAGAGACCCCATTTCAAGTAACAAAACAGTAATACAAAATCATGAGACGCTTTCAATCAAAAATTTTGTAAGGGACTCAAATGAATGCACAAAGATGACACGAGGAAAAGTGGTGAAAATCATTGTCATAGTAATTTAGGAAGGATATTGTATTCTCATTCCAACAGAACCAGAACTGGGGATAACTGCTCCCTGTAAAGACCGGTGCACATTGCTTGCACTATTGACATCCTGCAAATGTAGAATAAAACCATTATCCTTGACAACTTTAATCAAGAGAAGTTGCCCAGACTTTTTCTTTAGGCAGAAAATAGCGAGGAAAAACAGCCCATCTAATGCAAATTGAGGATACAAAGGCTCACTTACTTCAAACTCAATAAAACAAACAGTATGCCTTTCTTGTCTCAAAATTTTCATTTGCTTAAAGCCAGGTTGTCTGCATGACAATAAGAATTCAAATGAGTTACACGAATCTTAAAGCCAGTACTCACTAATACATCAAACAATCACAAAGCTAGCCAGATATAAAACATTCTTACACACTGAAAAGACCCCTCAATTCCTCTTCATTGATATTCTCTCCGAGATTGCCAATGAACAGGGTATTGCAAGGAGGATTATCTTTTGTATTCTGCATAAATTTGGTAAAAGGGAAAAGTGAATGAGCCTCCTAGTTTGAGCTGGTAGACAAAGTAAAACTTAATCCAAGCACATGCATGAATTAGAACACTAACACACAAATAGTAGAAACAGAAGCAGTATTCATCACAAATCTAAAGATTACTGCCAATGAAAGAAAGTATAATGTTGCAACAACAAAGACCATAAAATTAAGGGGGGAAAAAATCCTGCAGGAAGATCAAAACACTCCACTGTGGATCTCATTAGGCATGGCATATTTCTTTACTTAAATGGGAACCTAACAAGAGATCCTCTTGGAATCAACTTCTGATTACAATCCAAGCTTCTTTCTCTTCCATATATGACTACAGTGACTTTAAAAACCTCTAGCATAAACTACAAACAAAGTTCAACCACCTTCCATCCAACTTAGTTTCTACAACTGATCAATACATAACTTGCTTCGCATATGCAAGGCTAAGAAAGAAAATTATTCACAACTTTGAACCATTCAAAATCATAGATCGCCAGAGACATTTCTTAAAAAAACCACACGGTGTTTACAACTGATATAACACCATATAAATCTGCATTCTTTTCTTGAACATTCTCCAATAAAATTGAACAGAATAGAGTTGAGTCTCAACAAATCCAGAAAATATTATCTATCTCAGGAAACATATGTTCTTCAAAACTACTTGCAGTAAATGGTGACCAAGTGAATTCAAATTTCTTAATGTTTCGCCATCTAGTTCTGGTAATAGCACATATGAAGTTGAAAAGTGTTAAACAATATCACCTGTTTTAATCACTCTAACCAGAAATACTGTAAGAAGCATAGTAGCCCATTAGCAAATAACATCATTAGATTAAGATTGAAAGAACTTTCAAGCACAGAAGACAGCCATACAATTTCCAAATACAGAAATAAATTATATTAATGTCCAATAATAGGATGGCCCATTGCACAAAACCTCCAACAATTACCAACAAAATGAAAATAATTAATGTCTCATTAATATAAATTGGACCAATGCACAGCAGCATTTGGACACAAATAGTCATGACAACAAAGCATGATCAAAATTGTCTTAAGAGGCTAAAAATAGTAAATGATTCAGAAGCTCTTAAGTAAATAAACAAAGAGCATGGAAAGGCATATATGTCAAATGTTGGCAAGAAATTCTTGGTAATTTGGAAAAGAATAGCATATAGGCATCACCTGAATAGGTACGTAACTGCTTGGTGCTGGTATAGGTGCTGGAGTTGGCATTGGTACTGGATGAACAGGATAGCCCCCATAAGGATCATATGGAGGAGGAGCTGGAGCCATATACCTAAGTAGACAAGTTTGATTGAAGAAGATTTCATATAAGAAAAATGAAGTCATAATCATTCACCAAGTTACAGAATACTTTCTTCCATACAAAAAAGCCCGTGCAAGGGAGTCAAGTTTCGTACCCATGAGGACCCCAAACAGGAGCAGGAGGATGGAATGGAGATGGAGAAGCATATGCAGTCTGAGTATAGTCACCACCAGTTCGCAACCTTTTGCTTTGATCATAAGCATTAGAATCCGCTACCATTCCTGGGCATACAAATACCAACAAGGTACAACAATAATCAACATATAGCTTAATTAGCATACAAACAAAACATTGAATGAGAAAATGAATCCACTTATTAGAAAATATTTCAAAAAATGTAACAGCAATGGTAAACACAAGTTATCACGTTCAAATAATTCTGCAATGCATGAAAGTCCAATATGGCACTTAGAATGTCCTATCCTTGAATAGTCGACACATAAACTAGTTCAGACAACATATACTTGGAAGCCAAAGCCAAATATCAAGTTTATAGTATTGCACCTAATAAAACACTCTGATGAAATGAGAACTCTATTTATTTAGTTTGGATGCCAGGGGACGAAAAAATTGAAGTTTCACAGCAATTGTCCTTACTTTTGGGATTCCTGATTGAATAAAGAGTACATTGTTGCTTTATGATATTTTGATTACACAGTTTAAGATTGCTTCCCCCAATAGCCCAGGCAACCAACAAACATTATCATCCCACCAATATTCTATTTCTGTTCCTTAAAATCCACGTTGCAAATACACCCGGCATTTGCAAGTGCCAATGAACTTCCTTGAAAATGGTCCAAGGCAAGAACCAATCATTTCCAATCCAAGAAGGATTAATGTAGAACAAAAAGGGATTTCTGTATTTCTTTCGTCCACTATGTAGGTGCCTTTAAAACAGGACTTCCTTAATTTGCTTAATTAGTAGCCAACTTCAGGCAAATTGTCACGTCAAAGGGATGCTCCATAACATTATAATACATTCCCTGGATAAAAGGTCAACCTTTCTATCTTTTAAAAATCTACAAATAACTCCTACACTTAATTGACATAGCAACCATTAGGCAGTTTTATTGAAAAAAATCAAAATTCATAAAAATTGAAGTTGTTCATGACTTATTGCAAGGTTGAATCAGAAAAGACAAATTTGTACCATAAATAGTCAAGCCTAATATTCCTTTTAAAATGTCATCAAACATCAAATACTCTTTGTTTCCGGTGTCGTAGCACATGTTTTCCTGAATAGTTTTAGCATGTCCTATAGCCTGATTCTACTCAAGCGTAATACTGAATATAGAATCTTGTTAACTTAGTGAACATGAGCCCAAACAATAAGATATAATCCACAAACACTATTTAAAACTACTGCATTCATTTATGCAAACCAAACACATCTGAATATATGCATTTTACATGTTATCCATCATCATTTTGTAATCTTTTTCCTTTATTTCAAAGAACAAGTTTGCCAATATGTATAAAAAGGCTATAAAATTCCCAGATCTAACACATCGGTAAGGTAAATGCAAGGAGAAGAACCTCACCCCTTTTAACAAAGAGATTCTTCTTGGCCATCTCAGTATGCAGTACCGACTTAGACTCGGCATCAAAAACCATATCCTGAAACACATACCAACACAGCGCCAAATTCAATCACTACGCATCTACCGTTACCTGATAAACATTAAAAGGAGTAAAATGAAAAAAAAAACAGAATTTAAAGCTAAGTTGTATAACACCAAACCTGGAGAGCATCTTTGGCAGCAATTGCTAGCTGGGAAGTGGAAAAAAGGGCAAATCCCATCGGCTTTTCTCCCTTATAATTAACCTGAGAAGCCTCATAACCTGGAAGCCACCTCAGAAGATTCTGGAGTTCTCTCTCCTTCACATCTTCAGGAAGCCCAGTTATGAAAATTGTTCTAACCTAAACAAACCACACGTATTCACAAAAATCACAAATTCATCTCATTAGCTGTCATCTATCTATCTTTTTTTTGTGGTAATTGCTGTCATCTATCTATCCTTCTATACTATCATCAATTTCGCGAGAGAGAGAGAGAGAATGACAGAAAGAGGGGGAGATTTAAGTACCTCATCGTGAGTGGGACCACGATTAGAGTTATCGACTAGAACAGGAGGATGGTGAACTGCGGGAGGAGGAGGAGGAGGGGCAGCGGCTGCAGGAGGTGGCGGCTGAGCAGGTGCTGGTGGCCATTGCTGGTGGTATGTGTGAATTCCAGCTCCCGCCATTGAATTTATGGTTTCACCGCTCTACAGATCCCTAACAACAGCCCTATATCGAGAGACAGATATAAAGGAGTTAAGCGACTTAATACCTTTCAGAAAAATTAAAAAAAAAAAAACAAAGATGATAAAACCTTTGGTTTACACTTGATGCCCTAATCCCCAAATTCATAGCCATAACAACCTTCCCTTTTCTTTTTATTTTTATTTCAGCCAAAAGGTCAAAATAACGTCGATTCTGAATTGGACCTAACATTTCAAATTGTAAAAAATGAAACATATCATCTACCAAACGTTAAAAATAAATCTTAATATTTAAAATACGTACAAAACAAACCTTGACTAAACAGACATATTAACAATGTTAAACCTCTGTCAATTAACTACTGATGTGGCAGGACCCTCCTAAAACAATGTTAAACCTCCGTCAATTAACTACTGTTGTGGCAGGACTTTTTTAGAATATTTCGTGGACAACTAAAAAAAATACTGATGTGGCAATTTTTAAAAAATATTTGAAATAGGACCTACTCAATAATCAAGTGGAATTTTTAAAAATAAATATGAGTCCCACTATAGGTTAAACATTGCATTTGAGACAAATACTACGTTTTGATTTTCCGTTTAAATGCGGCGTTTTAAATAAGATACAAGTTTTCTTCACTACCCATCTTTTCATTTTCTCGAACTCATTCATATATATTTATCAAGTCCCATCTTCATAAGATTCATAAGAATTTTCTTTTAAAGTTTTTTAATCACTTATTTTCTGCATTTAACATCCTCCAATTTTAACTTAGTCTCTTTTAACAGTTAAAAAGCTTCACACCTATTGCATTCTCCAAGGTATGTTCTCATTTTCCTACCCTTGTATGTGCATGGTATTTAAGGATGATATTGTAATGTCAGTGATAAGATCTTTGTATCTTAATTGTATATTACCATTATTTTCACATGTCAATATCTCTTCTATTGTAATTCTTATTTAGTCTTATCTTTAGTTTATTTGTACTTACTTATCTTTAGTTGATTAAGAGAGGATACGATGCATTAAGCATCGTAAAGCATCGTATCCTCTCTTAATCAATACAACAAAAACATTACAATTCTACTCTTTCATAGTATCAGGGCTCACACCGTTCTATCCTTTTTCAGTCAACCAGCCCTCTATCCAGAAAATCAACACCCCTCTTTATACATACCTAAGCACTATTATTGTAGCCAAATTCCTCAGCCTAATACATTCCAATTCTCTCGAAATCACACTCTGTTCTCAACATTTACACCTGCCCTTTCAAAACTCTCCCACAATTCACTTTAATATCACAACACACAAAACTAAAAACACCACAAGCTTTCGCAGACAACCACAAATTCTTCCACGAAATCAAATATCACCAGAGCTCCATTCCATACAATACACGATGACAGACATCAATCTCACGACATTGCCTTTCAATCAAATTACCAACTTCCTAATTACACCCCTAGACTCTACTAATTATCTGGTATAGAGAAACCAAATCAAAGCCATTCTCATTGTCTCAGACCTTCTTGGATATGTCAATGGAGCTATTACATCCCCAAAAGATCCCCACTCTACATATTACATCAAATGACAGAAAACAGACTAACTAGTTGATTGCTTTCTCACAGGCTCCCTCTCTAGCTCTACCGCAAAGCTAGCCCTCGGCCACACGATAACTCATAGTCTCTGGGTTGGCATTGAAACCCACTTCATGCTCTAGTCCACATCACAAAGGTCACTCTTTCGGTGCAAACTTCACACCCCTAAGAAGGGTTCCAGTTCCATCATCGATTACCTCAACTCTGTCTCCACTACTGCCAAAGAGCTTGCTACCATTGGAGACTCCATTCCCAATGATGACCTTGTTCTTTTCACCCTAAATGGATTATTGTCGAACTATGAATCTTTCATCACAACCATCGAAAACTATAACCAAAGTATTACCTTTACCGAGCTCAAGGCCAAACTCTTGCTTTATGAATAATGATTATTCTCCTTTTACACTTCACTGTTGTCCGACTCAGCCTTTGCCTCCTTTTCCAACAGTCGCATGAACTATAACGTCTTCGGTAGAGGTAGCGGCAACAAAACTAGACATTTGCCCCTAACTTGTTGGACCCCACTTCCAGAGCCCAACATTCGAAGTCATAAAACATGTGCTTGTGCTTGTTACCATGTATGGTTATTCCAATTAACCCTCATTAGTCATCCTCGGTTCATCTTCA
>JANPWT010000245.1:11247632-11261982 GCA_024678245.1 Erythroxylum densum
AATTTTGAAAACCTCCTTTTTCAAAATTATGTAAGTAACATATTCTAATCCAATTAGAAAACTATTTCTAATTTAATTAGAAATTACTTTTCCTTAATTAGAAAATTATTTTCTAATATTAAAGGGAAACTACTTTCAAAATTATATAAAAATTTTTAAATTTAATTAAGAAATTCATTTAAAATGTTTATTTAGAGATTGATTTCTTAACTAATTAGAATTTTCTAATAAATTAAAAAAATTATTTCTCAAAATTATTAAAAAGATCATTTTCTCAATTAATTAATGAAAAGATTTTTCAAAATTTAATCAAGAACAAAATATTTTTTAAAAATCAAGAAACTTATTATTCATAAATAAAGAAACAATTTCTAAAGAAATATAATGATTATTCTTTAAACAAATAAAATCGTAAATTTAATTTATCTCAATCATATTGAAATAAATAAATTTAATTAAGAAACACGCTTCTTAATTGTTTAGAAAACATTTTTCTTAATTTTAAAGGGTATGAACAATTATTTTCAATCTAATTGAAACTAAATAATTATAATTTTAGAAACTATTTTTCTAAAATTAATTAAGAATCAATATAATTCTTCGTAATCAAATTAAGAAAAATGATTACCTTAATTTTGGAATTGAATGTTAATTTTAAAACAATTTTATTATGTTTGAAACTTGGTTAAATCAGGAATTCATTATTCCAAATTTAAAATAACTTAATTTAGACCTAGAATTGCATTGATCCAAAAGTTAAATAAGTTACCACTTTCTAGTTTAAGTCACACTTAAAGTCATGTCCAAACAACCCTTATCTTTAAATTGAGAATAACTTATTTTTAATTTAAACCAAACTTAAATTAATTACCAAACAAGTCTTGTTCCAATTCTAGAATAGGATATCTTTATGTCTAAACAAATCCTGTTCAAGGTTTAGGCTATCCTTATCTTTGCTACAAAACA
The DNA here is from genome assembly GCA_024678245.1 of Erythroxylum densum. NCBI lineage: Eukaryota > Viridiplantae > Streptophyta > Magnoliopsida > Malpighiales > Erythroxylaceae > Erythroxylum > Erythroxylum densum. The sequence continues at coordinate 11,248,599 of JANPWT010000245.1, forward strand.
CTACTTATTCTACTATAGAATATCTCTATTCATACTTCCAAACACCCCTATCTTCTAATTAGGAAACCTTAGGTTCCTACCAAAAAGCAGCTGCCACAAGCATCCCTTATAGCTACCAAATTCTACTCGCCCTTTAGATGAAACTACAATCACCAGTCAATTCTCCAACACATCTTCTAGCTTGACAAGGTTTGCTTATTGCTGCCCTACAGTCGTGGGAGCACTCCACCATCTACAAGAGCGTCCCACTACTCATTTTTTATGTGTGACCCATTGGATTCCCAAATATGTTGGCAATGGATAACCTTAAATCTTATTTATGATTAGATAAATTAAACTTTTTAACTTATCTTTAATTATCTAATTAATCGATTTATATCCATATATCAAGATTGGCGTTTAACAACATATCATGACCACCTAAATACTTAGTAATATTGAAGTGGTTTTGACTAAACTTTTTCTGTATAAATTTTTTGTATAATTCAATCATTTCATTCTAAAATGTTTTAATTAGGCATAGAGCATAAAATTAATGACTACTCTATTTTGAGTCCAATCATATTAGTTTTCCACCATTAGTTATGGATTTAAATAATGACGTTTGTAAAACATTTACAAAACTTCATTCCACCTTTGCAAGGATTTCCTAAATCAATACTAATTGAGAACAATGAAACATTTTTCCTAATTACTTTAGGGTAATGAATCATATCTTTATCACTCAATTACTTCTATATAGTTCATACTACATCCATTGACTGCTGACTGAACTACCTATGATTAGAATAGTTCATACGTAGTATCAAAATATAACAATTCATGTACAAGATAACTTTGGAAACCTTAAGTCAAAGCAACACATTTACAATCATCACAATGATAATTTTCATAGACATACAAGAAATGTTCCAAATTCTCATATGGGATTAGTTCAGTAAACTTGTTTTCTAACAAGCACTCACATGTTTGTTTAAAAATATCCATATTTTAGCCTATGGATTGACTACTTCCTTTATAAGGAAAAAACATAATGTGTTGTAGTTTTTTTTACGTTGTATTAATATCTAGTCTTAATAGAACAATGACTAGGAATAATTTAGAGATAATACATAAATGTAATATGAATCTCATAATTATTTCATTTGCACTCCCATGAACTTTATCATATACCTCAAATATGTAAAAGATTAAGAGTGTCTTTAAATTATTTGGTTTCTTAACTAGAACCAAATCGATTAACTACACTAAACCAATTGGCTATAAAGCATATATATATATAGTAAAACTTGTATGATTGAAAATATTTGCAAGGATTTAAGTTTTTTAAATAATTATTCTCTTTTATGGATAAAATTGTTTAATATTATATTTAAAAATTTTCATATAATATTTTTAATGAATTATTTTAATTAAAAAATCATTTTCATGTTAAATAAACAAATCTATGAAATATAAATTAACTAACTGCATAAAAATAAAAATTTTATTTTATATTTTATTAACATATTATTACCTTATATCTTATGGTTTGTTAGGGCCATGATATATACTAATATATGTTCCATTCAAACTTTACATGAGATTGGGGCTATTAAAATGAGGAATTGAAGAAACTTAGCTACAACTCTTTTAGGAATTTAGACATTACCTAGCCTAGGGAATCGTTTATGAGGAAAAAGCAAGAACTATATGATAGTCCTCTAGATGATTAAAAGAATATTAAGGAGATATTGGATTTAAAGGAGTATATAAATGCTTTTAAGAATCATAACTCCTTTATCATATAGAACTCAAGGGTGTTATAACTTAAAGATGGTGACTTTAATTCCAAATCCTTTCATTGAGCTCTCCTAGCCCGAAGGATCAGTAACATAATTATCTTATTTGTGAATGAAGAAAGTCTAACACTTATTGAGCAGAGGGATTTGTTGAGCCATGCCAAAGATTACTTTTAGAAGATCTTAAGGAGCCCAAGTGGAGGCCATTCCTCCGATCTAGCTATCCGTTTAATCTCATAAGGAGCTTTTACTAAAACCTATTTCTTGGAATGAGATTGATAAGGTGATGTTCAATTTTAATCCTAATAAGGCTTCAAAATGGACGGATTTGATGCTTTCTTTTGCCATAAGTGATGGAACCACTAGAAAAACATGTTTATGATGTATTCATGGAGTTCTTTTAATCTTATAGCTTAGAACAATACTCATTTATATTTAATTCCTAAGTTTTTTTTACTCTTCTAACTTAAAGAAATACAAGCCAGTTTTCTATTGCAATATATTTTATATACCATTTCTGGAATCATTTCTAACAAACTTAAATTGGTCCTTCCAGGGACTAGGAATTATGCATAAGATGCTTTTATTGAAGACAAGAGCATTGGAGATAATGCCATGCTTACTCATGATTTATTGAGAAATTACCATCTTAATGGATCAAACAAGAATTTTATCTTGAAAATTGACATTCATAAGGCCTTTGACACTATAGAATGGAGTTTTATCACACATACGCTAAGGGCCTTTGGATTTCTACAATTTTTATATCATGGATCAAATAACACATTTCTATTACCACTTTAAGCTTTATTATGAATGGTGAAGTTTCCAAGATGCTCAAGGTTGTTAGAGGGATAAGGCAAGGGGACCCTTTCTTCCGTTACCTTTTCACTCTTTGTATAGAGGTTCTTTATATAATCATTCAAATCAACATCAACAATAAGAGCAATTTCAGGTACTATAAGAAGTATGATTCGTTAGAAATCTCTCATTTAAATCTTGTAGATGATCTTCTTATCTTTTTTGGTGCAAATATTACTTCTGATTTCTGTCTTCTAATTAAGCAGTGGATCTCATAAACTATAAGCATGAGCTGTTTAAAGTTAATATGTGGATGCTTACTAAGAGTAGTAAGTACATCGGATGATCCGCTATGAGATTATCATCTAAATGATCTATCAAATGTCAGTGATTAGTCTCATCATAACAATATTGCAAGTATCCTTAGGCTTGAGGTACTTAAGGATATCTTGGATACTAATTATGTGCTTTGACACCATTCTTTGTTACCTCAAGATAAGGTTGCTTATAAGGTGGTAATTGGGTACAACTATTGGTATTTGAAGGTAATTAGGTAACCAATAAAGGATTCACCACTCATGATAGAAGGAAATGATAACTACGACCTTTTGTCGTGGTCATCACTCAAGAATCTCTAGTCAGAATAGATGTGTCATGAAGAGAGTCTTCAATGACATAAAGAGTAATGATGAGATCCTCAAGATGAGAACTAATATCACTTGGACTAGATGTGGCATTATCAGTCTAGTGGGAGTTGACGCGTGATCCATACTCTAAACCAAGTGGGGTATAGAATGGTGAAAGGATGAATTGCATGATAATTGTCTATGGAAAGGTTCATAAGTCAGATAATTGACTATTAAAGAGTTCATATATCAATCCACTTACTTTCTAGTAAATTGGCATCATGAAACCATTCATGAATTGCTCGGATTAAAAGATAATTCAAGTCGCCAAACATTTGGAATCTAAAGGGTCACATGCTTAGGAGATTGAGGGAATGTTTTGGGATAATATCATGATATAATCGTGGTAAGAAATGCTGAAAAGGAATGGTCGAAGAAAATGTTGTATGGATGTCCAAGGTGGAGTCTCGATCGTGACCAGCTAAGTTATGATCATGACCCACTAATTCCAATAACATATATAAGTGATTTCTCATCACTTAAACATAAACATCATAGTTAAGGAGTCTAGAAACATTCTAGACATTTAGAGGGAGTTAGAAGGAGAATTTCTTTACATGTCAAGCAAGGGTTACTTGATGTTTATTACATGTGATACAATTATCTTGTATCCTTCCTATTGAGCATCCTACTTGTGTTTCCATCTTGTTTGCTACTCAAATCTTCCCTACACATTATATTGCTTCATCTCTGCGTGTTCTTCACTAGTTGTTGAAGGTGTTTGGTGTTTGCTACAACCTAAACAAAGAGAAGATTTAAGAAAAGAGGATCATTTCAAGGTACATATGCTGTAATTTTATGTTCTTACATTATGTTTATATGTGCACATAGATTCTGGGTTCATGGGAATATTGTGGGAGCTGGAATTTTGATTTCGACACTTCTACTGCCTTGCCATGTATGTGATGCATTATCTCGGGCCTCTCCAACAACTATTTCATATGGAAGAATCTCTTGTAAAGAGTGTGGACCTTTATTTCATTGAAGTTAGAAAACGAATGACCATTGGAATAATAAATTCCCCTCTACGTAGTCAGACTTCAACTTATTTTGGCAATTCTAGATAACCTTCACATCCTTGGGGGCTTCCACTTATAGTTACCTCAAAGCATGGTCAAAGAAGTGGAGAGGATCCTACAGAGTTTCTCATGGTCAGGTAAAGCAAAAAAATGTCTTAAGTGTTAAAGTAAAGGGGGTGGAAATTTGCTCATCTAAGTAAAAGGTTGTTTAGGTATAAAATTGATCAAACTTACTGACAAAAATGTTCATGTCTAAAGGAATATGGAAGCTCTTTATTGATATTAAATCAATACGGGTTCGATGGACATTCCTATACAATACAGGATCAAAGCTTCTAGTTTATTAAAGTAAAGCCAACAAACTCTTAAATTCTCAATTAAATGTTGAAATTAAGAGATACTATGGCTTAAGAAATGAAAGTCAAAATTGGAAATTATAGGAGATCTTAGTTTTGATTCAAAAATTGGAATGATTTAGGTCCCCTTTTCATAATACAGAGACTTGATAACCTAAAATGATTAATTGATGTATCAGCTAAGGTAGAAGAAATTATTTCAGATAGGGAATGACATTGCATATATAACGGATTTAGTGTTACTATAAGATTTGTCCCTAAATATAGACCAAGAGTGGAGAAAGAAGATAGGATAATGTGGATGAAGCATAGCTCATAATGCTTCACTTGGTATGGTAATAGGGTTGGCCTAGCTCAATTTGGCCCCTAAGGGCACTGCATGCACCCAACTTAAAGTTCAATTGAGCTTAGCTTATGTTGCCTAACTTAAGCCCGATCAAATTTTGGGTGGGTTGAAGCTTACTCAAAGTCAACCTATGCCTAATTCTATCTTAACCCATAAAGAAGCTAGAAGAAGCATTAACTGGAGATAAACAGTTTGTCCACCTCCAACAACTAGAAACTTTCTAAGAAAAGAACATTATTGAGGGTATCTTTATTTCCACTTTAAAAGACGTGTTTCTACTATTATTTCTAAGAAACCAAAAGGAACCCAAACTGTAAACTCTCCATACTATTATGGATTCAATAGATCCATTGCCTATCATTTAGAAACAACACAAAAAAGTAAAAGATTAAAGAAATTGAAGAACTAGGATTAGTCCCAAAAAATCCCTATATGCTCTCTTATCGAGTAAAAGAACAAGAGTAAGGGGAAAAGACGGTTGTGGAAGGGAAGATCAAATTAGTAATAGATCTTCCAAATTCAAATAAAAAAAAAGGGAAGAAACAACAAGAAGGACGAATTGTGTATTAAGGTCAAAAAATGAAAATAAAAATAAATCCTTCAAAAGAAGAAGAACTTAGTCATGAAATAAATAATAAGGTGTCAACAAGAGAGAATAGACGAAGGGAAGCAATAAAGTGAGTAGTAGAGCTCTAGGATTAAGCAAAATTTAATGTATGTGTTACGCTTCGAGCCATGCCAAGCTTTAAAATTCAACTATTGAATTTTATTTGTTTCACTCTCGCCCCAACTCCTTCTCTACTTTCCTTCCTAATTTTTTTTCCCATTTGCTCACCATGAGTCAATTTTGGGGACAAGGTGGTCATAAATCTATGTTATGTTCCTTGGGATTGATTATATTAAAAATGATTATGAAGTTGTAAGAATGTTTTGTATAAGAGCAGCCACCCTGCAATTCCTCTAAAAGTGAAAGTTTAATCCTTAAAATAAGAAGTTACGGAGGGAAATTAGTATTGATTGGTTGAAGATGTCCTTATTGGTATGATTTATCTTAGTGTTTTCTAAAAGGAGTAGTCTACTTGGTAGCCCCACTGGTAGCCTACGAAGGAAATGAGTTTTGCAATGTCCTTTGATATGTACTATGAAAAATTCTATATTATGGAGGCTTCCAAGTGATTTCATTAAAGAATGTCTGAGAGTAAGGAAAGTGTTCATTTAATTTACTACAAATGGATGACAATAGAAAAAAAAAGGTATCAGGTGATGAAGGAATATGATGCATATCATTCATGGATTAAGATATATAATTTTGATGGCAAGGTGAATAATTAGTAAAGATGGTAATATTAATAAGGGCACTATTGTCCACTTATGTCAAAATTCAACACGACTATAATCCAGACCGACATAACTTGATAGGTGAACAATATTAACAACTTTTTATAACAGCATTAAGAATGGAATAGACAATCATAGTGTATAAGCAATGGTATGTAAAGTGAAGAATATTTAATGAAATATTTTAAAATGAAGGTATTGAAAAAAATTTACAGTAGGTCATTTTGACTTCATCATTTAAATTAAGTTATATTAAAAACATAAGGATTAATAAGAATAAAGAAATATAAGACTAGATATGGTAGAATTAATAATTAAAAAATTGAATTGATTTGGTTGATTAAGCTATAAAAACTTGAACTAACCAATTTTTTAGTTTAAATTTTCAACATTTCGATTCTTTAATAATCCTCGTTATTAAAATTTAATTAGTTTATTAATTAATCATTGATTTTTTAAATTAATCAATTTTTATAAACTAAAATAAATCAATTAATTTTTATTTAATAAAAAAAATTTAATGAAACCACAAATTTTTCGAATGATAAAGACAGATTCCTTCAATTTCATTTAATTTTTAACCGATTTTATGACAGTCTAATACCGATTTAATCTTTTAAATTATAAACTTCTTATCTTGTCATTTAACTTTTAATATAATTTTTAAAACAGTCGGCAGAATTGTAAAATAGACTTTAAAATCAAACTGTCATGTAGTTATTGTATATTCAGAGATCTTCCATTCAATACAGCTAGTTCCCTACGAGTTACAGGTTTATTGGTTAAAGTTCTCTTTTAACCAACAATTTGCAACTTATACTTGATAGGCTCATACATTCTTGGGTACATTCTTAGTTCCCACTGCTACAAACTACTGCGCAGGTTAATACATATAGTAAAATACGCATTTTCTCCCAAAAAGTGAAAAGGAAGAGATATTACCATGATAAGATCACTGATGAGGTGTCAAATATGGCTCTATAAATAAATCCCCCTATTAAATAAAACAAGGTTGTATACGTGTATCAGTATGTGCAGGTGTACAAATAAAAAATGGACAGGCAGGGTTCATGGAAGCGTTTACCTGAAAAGGCCAGTGAAGGGCCATGGCCCCTAGAAGAGATCTCAGACGCTAGACTTCTGTCGCAATGGATTAGGATGTCGAATTCCACGCAAAAGTCTTGTTAGACTTCTATCACAATGGATTAGGGTGTCGAATTCCATGCAAAAGTCTTGTCAAACGAGAAGTCTCTTTTTCAGTGACACCTAAATGTCATTGCCTCTTCGACCCTGAACTTTTGTGTTAGTCCTCGCCTCTTTGGTTGTCTCAGAGAGTATCACAATTTTACAATCTTTATGGAATCATTTTACAAGTTGCACAACCTCTTTAGCTTAACTATCTGTCACTATTAGGCTATTTATTTGATATCTAATTCAGATAAGAACATGTGTGTGTGTGTATAGGCTTTCTATTTGATATCTAATTCAGATAAGAAGACGTGTGTATATATTTCACAATCTTTATGGAATCATTTTACAAGTTGCACGACCTCTTTAGCTTAACTATCTTTCACTATTAGGCTTTCTATTTGAAATCTAATTCAGATAAGAACAGGTGAGAACAGAATCAGATATCAAATAGAAAGCCTAATAGTGAAATTAAGATACGTATGTGTGTGTATATATATATATGAAAATTAGAAAATTTGTATTACTAAGCCAAAGACAGTTCAAAATAGTTCATGTACAGGTAGAAGAAGAACATAACATTACAAAGGGGCTTTTACCCTTTAATCTACTAACTAGCTAGTAGAGAAATGTTTAGCTACAACCCGCCTTAAGTGGAGGGACAGTATTAAAAGTTAATTTGAGCTTGATCTGAGGAGACATATTAAGAGACTTGCGCTCTCTCTGAGTAGGTGTGTATATGACATCAAAAGAATCAGTAGATGTTATGTGTTAAATGTTTGTTTTCTTAGTCTTTTTTGTTTCTATTTCTATTGTTATTTATATTTTTAGTTTGTGCTTTTATTTTTAAATTCAATAAAATTTATTTTTGTTTGAGTTTTTAATTTTAGTTTCTTCTAATTTTCATAATTTATGAAAATTATAAAATTGATTTTTGTCTTTTACTTTTATTTTTTATAATCTGATTTATTATGAAACTCAATATATATTATTTATTAATTTAATGTTAATTATTAATATGAATTATGAATAATTAAATTTATTTTATTTATAAGTAATTTGAATATTAATTTTTAAAACAAATTTTAATTTAATAAATATAATGTATTTTTCAAAATAAATAATTTTAAATAAAATTTTAATAATTAATATTTATTTATTTATTTATTTTAATAGAATAAAATAATTTTCGTTGATAACTTTTTAATAAATATTATAAATTGTATTTAGTTTATTATTATAAAATAATTTTTATCTAATACAAAATTATTAGTCATTAACAACTAAACAGAAAATTAAAAATTAAAAATAGAAAGCAATTAAAAACAATAATAAAAAATAAAAAATGAAACCAAATAATTAAGGAGACTTTTTTTTCATATTATCAGTTATTTCTATCAAAATGTCAATTTATTTCGCCCTTAAATGAAATCTTAGTTTTAGAGGGCTTAAACATGCAATCAAATACCGGTACCTGTTGGCTGTCGATGCTTAATAATGCAAGTCGGTCAATAAAGATGGCATTGACAAGAAACGTAACATCAACCCATACATAATTCATCGGTTGAAATCTTCGTTGTATCCCCCTCTTTTGAAAGTTTACATCAAATTGTGACCCCACAACCTCTTTTGTACTAAACAAAAGTTTTAGCGCCACGATCATTAACTTCCTTCTTTCTAACTAAGCATAGGAAAGTTTTTTTTTGCTAGGCTGAGACAAGAAGGTCAAAACAGTAGAACACGACTGCTTTCTAGAGGATAAAAAAACTATGATAAATAATTCCTATTCATAGAGAAAGATTATGTTACATTGAACCATGGAAAGAAAGTTGGTCTATAATTAAACAGAATATTGCTCTCAGACGATGTCCACATGCCATGGACATGATAAGAAACTTTATCACATCTGTGACCAAAACCTAGTAAGAAGTTCAAACCTGGTTAACTGAAAATACAGTATTATCTCACAGCTAGAATATCAGTCTTAATTTGATTGAGGTATATTAGATCATCCTCCCGGCAATTGGAACTACTAAGACTAACTTTTGAGGCTGGACAAAGTACTACCTAAATCTCATAATTCTTAGAATTTCTATTTTAAATATGAATTATAAGGACAAGCTGGAAAGGGAAAAGGAAATGGGACCTGCAACAATATAGCCTTATGACTGACATCGATCTTAGTACTTCAGACATGGGAAGATGATTCTGAGGGCCTAGTGTTGCTCTGGCTATGTCGTATATATATAATTGTAACGGGTTTTCGCTCGCATGATGCGTATAAAGATGCATGTAGCCCTTGACCCGCCTCTCTAATGAAATCAAAGTTACGATAAGAATGCTTTTGGGCTGTGATGTTCGATTTTCTGAAGGATTAAAAGCATTAGTAACAGTACTACTAATACACATACAAACTCTTTCTTCTAAAAACTAATACTTTACTAGCACTATCCTACTTCCTGTATAGTTATGAAATGAATAAACGAAGACAAGAATTTTATTAAACCAACACAGATGCAAACTAAAAATTAATTCCTAACAGTTTTATTTTCTTTTCATTTAAACCGAGTCTTCCACATTAGTCCTGATTTTATATTATCTATCTTCATTTTATCGACGTAGCTATGCAGTTGAAGAACATGAAAAAACTTGATCCAAAAGAGCAGGAAGTACTTACTAGCATGTTACCCTACTACTTCCCTTGGTTTGCTAGTCCTTGTATTCTCCATAGCTATCACTGTTGCGTGAGTACATACACACACATCTCTCTCTTCCTCCACATATATCCATGCATGTATGGCACATGCATAATCACATGGTAAACAACAGCTTAAGATAGTAGACATATATATCAACGTTAATGAATGTATGAAATATCAGAAGAGTAAGATAAATTAACTAGTCGCTAGTGTATAAAACACCCCCAAGACTTTAATACCATGAATCGTACTAATTGAAGCTTTATATACAACATATGAACCTAACCCTCCACACATAACTGGAGACACATCTGGTGAGGGTAAATCCTGCTCGAGGAAGTAAAATTTTGTGATATAAACTTCCTCCGTAGGGTAGCTAGATAAAGTTCTACGCTTTTAGGAGGGTAATATTGAAACTAAATCCTAGTGAAACTGGTATAATGTTAAGGTCATGAGATCACAGAACTAATGTAGCTGATCACTTGGTTTAAATCATAAATAAAAAGGGAACTAGTTCTATCGTAAGGATATTTGTATTTATTAGACGTAGGTGCACAGCTTCGTTTCATGTAGAAGTTGCGATTAAACGTCAAGCAGATATGAGATCAGGGAAAGCCAGAGAGCAAATTGTTTTTTCTGAAGCTTGATAGCCAGGTTTATAAGAGGTACCCATATATATTAGTATACTACGATTGGACTCCTTTATCTTTTTGAAGCAAAGAAATTTTGCTCAGAGAAACAAGTTAATCATTATCACTATATTGAATAGATCGATCATATGGTGACTTACTAGGGTTTATCCTGCGGGTTAACTAAGTTTTCAAGGTCGAACAGACAATGAAACAAAGGTTATACTGCAAGAGACTGCTCCCATGACAAGAATAGCATGGAATTCACTCACCCGCCGATTATAAACATAAGGATCCTTCAGTTTCCCCTATCCTTTCTTTGATGTATTGGAGGCACGAGTGGACTTGCATAGTTGGCTATACATATGTGCATGTGTATATATCTCGTGTCTTCCACCTGAAAACAATTTAATAAAAGGGTAATGAAAACCAATTACAATCTTCTCGGATATTCAGAACCAGTTGTCGATAAGAAGTTAGAGAGATAATAGGCTAAAGAGCAAGAGGTAGATAAGGCCTACCCGGCCAGAGAGTCTTCTGAGATTAGAAAGGACTTACCTGTTAAAAACCCACATGTCTGTATGCGTCCTTTCTTGTAAGGTTCAACCTAATCTTTATAAGGGATGTCTATCCTCTCTCCTCTTATTAAAAAAGTGAAAAGGATTAGTCAGGGGAGAAAACACTGTTGGTCCTTTTTACAATTATAGATATGATTGAGGTGTGTAATGTAAATCAAACCAATAATTATTCTGTAATCGTTTTTTGATATTGTTCAAGTTAACAAGTATATGGGAACTTTGACTCGCAGGTGTACATGCATGGCGTGGGTTGCACATTAACAACCAACTTGTTTTGTCGCGCGTGAGTGTCTGTAAAATGTGTTGGTGGGATTGAGGAAGAGCTGAACGCGAGTTTCAGACCGAAGTAGATGGTTTCCTCGTGAGCTTCGACCATACTGAACTCCTAAATTTGTTTACTCCTCTTTTTACTTCTAGTTACTGATCTATAGAGCTACGAACTGCTAATTAGAGATCCATCGAAATTTTTGTCAAACCGAAAGTGACTTCTTTATAGAATAACATTGCTTGCTCAGTGCTTCCAACATTTCTCAATAATACGTTTTCTGCAATTAATTATTAAAATATAGAGGAGTGCTACAAGTACGTATCTTTTTATTAATACGTGATGTTGATCAATAGTATGTTTTTCTTTTATGAGCGGACTATGCTCTCCTTAATTCACGAGCATAGTTAATAAGTGGTTTGAGTGAGACATCTGCTGTAAACAAAAAGTAAATAAAATGTATTTGTATCTCTTACACTAATCTTAAACGGCTGCTAAAGTCATTGATCATATACTAATAACATATTCTCAAACACAAAAATCTCTAATGTCGATTAAAATAAATAGAGAAGTGAATAAGTATCATGACCATCTATGCCCGAACCCTTCCTGCACTTTGGTTACTTAAAATCTCCCTCTATACATATTCGTTTGGAAGTACATAAGACCGTTAGTTTTACAGTCTTTAACTGTGAGTTTTTGCATACAGAAACACCTCACTGTCAATCATATTCATATAGAATGAGTAATGAGTGTCCATAGCACTGAAGAGTAAGGAGTGGTATCATGCCAAATTGCTAACGATATAAAATAGGTAAGCAACGTCTAACTTACTTGATAGAATGGGCTGAAATTTAAGAAATTGTTTTTATATCCTTTAAAATAATTAACAGTCTATTAAAAAAAATACACAGCTATATATATCACACGATATAATCGATTAAGAAATCTTGGCAGGTGAGGTTTGATTATAGCTAAGATTATCTCAGAAAGTTGCCATACGTTTTATGATTTTAACTAAGAAAGGAGATCATTAACTAGAGACCGTTGCCCTTTGGCCTTTGTTGAGAATACACTATGCCCAGATTAGCCCGTAGTTAATAATTTGAAGAAGTAAAAAGAAAAGGAAATATGTAAATGTTTTCTAGAACCAAAACATATGTACTGTCATACTAATTCATTGTTTTGCCTTGAACTTTTACTTGGCAAACCAATCAAAAAGGTCAAAATGTATTGAGATCTCTTAATACTACCACTCTTCAGCAAATTTGTCATTTACGAGTTGAACAGAAGGGTTATGATGATTATTAAGCTCTTCTATATGCAAATCCACGAAATTAGCCATTCCCTCAATTCTAATGAGAATAATTAATTATTGGCTATTAAAAATTTATTGCACAAATATTGATGCAAAGAATTATTTTGCTATTACTAAATTTTAGAACTTTCTGAAGTTAAATTTGTGTCATATGGCTAGCTCATTTTAAAAGCATTAATAACCAAAGAACTTTCTGTCTTGCTTCCCCTAAAAGAATAGGTAAAGTTGAGGAGATTAGTTGATCTCAAATATATTTATTTTGTATAATGACATTTAATTATTTGGATGTTAAGTATTATAAAATTAGCATCCCAGTTTGGGTTGAAAAACATTAGAAAAGCATTAACAAGATAAAAGATAGTAAAATTTTAAAAAATACG
>JANPWT010000245.1:11267995-11280080 GCA_024678245.1 Erythroxylum densum
ATTAAATCCATATTATTTAATGTGGTTACAAAAATTAAATAAATTATTAAATGAAATTCAATAATCATAATTTTATTAATAATTAATTTTAAATAAATATATATATATATCATTAGATTAAATCATTCATAATTTTATTAATAATTAATATGATAAATAATTAAATAATATATATTTAATGGAAACTTGAAAGTAAATCAGATTATTAAAAAAATAGAAAACAAAATTTACTTTTTTTATAAATTTTAAAAATTAGAAGAAACCAAAGCCAAGATTACAAATCAAAAACTCAAATATTAGATATTTTTACTAAATTTGAAAATAACGTAAAATTAAAAATATAAATAAAAACTAACGGTCGATTATGTTCAATAGATTTGGAAGGCACAATCTCACCATTTGTCAACTTATGTAGATAGGGAACCATTATTTTAATGAATTTTTTTTATAGATAATATAATTGGCATTATCTAAATAATTTTTGCATACTTTAAATCATTTGGTGGTATATAAGAATATTTAAACATTATTAATATTATGATGGTCATGAAAGCCATTGTTTTATGTTTGATTATATGATTTTTTTTCTTTTATGTACATTATATGTAATTTTCACTTACTATAAATATATTTATTTTTAAAATAGTTTTAAAATACCTTATATTATTCAAAATTATTTTTATTGAATTATTTCAATATAATTCACTATTAAATTGAAATAATTAAATAATTTCTGCCATGCATGTAATAATTAATTATATAATATTCTATGTTAAAATAATTCAACAAAAAATTAAGTTAAAACTTTTCTTATTATTTCTAATACTACTATGTGTTTTTAGGTTATTTAGATTAATAAAAGTAGCTCTAGAAATAAGTAAACAACAAGGGAACCTTTCTATTTTAGGCCAATTACATTTTTTCTTTTTTCCTTTCTTTCTGACAAGTATTTATATAACTTGGTGTTTTATGGCGTGGATACAAACTGATAAAAAGTATGTCACATAATTATATAATAAAAGAATATTAAACATTGGAGATGGTCATAATGTAAGTACTTTTTTTAATTTTTATAAAGAGACTGTTTTCGTAATTTGAACATATGACCTAATTTTTACAAAGGTTCATCCTCTTAGACGAATGTTAATATGAAAACTAATACATTTGTTGAGCGTAATAAAGTTTTATAGTTGATTTGATAACATAATATTTTTCTAATAAATATAAAATAAATCAATTGCATTACTAAATAGTTAATTTCGTTGTCTCTTAAGACATTTATCTTCGAAAGATTTAGAAGTGTAAATATTTTTCCATACAGCTTTGTGGCGTAACTTAATATGAAGAGGGGTAGATTTCACACTCCAATATTAATATTTTCTCCACATTGTAAAAGTACATGGTACAAATTAAGTCAATTTAGAAACTGGCATGCATTCACTTTCAAAATAACATATTGATTTTTTTTTTTTTGGTATAAATATTAACAGGGTATCACTCTTTATGACTACGAACAAGCAAATAATATACATTTAGATAGATCAAAATGCAAATGAGATGAATCAATTACGTGGCGCCAATGTTTCATATGCCTGCAGTAAGAAGTTAAAGTTTGACAGACATAAATGCAGGCAGAAAGCAAAAGAGAGAGCACGTACCTGGGTTTGACTTTCCTAGTGAAAGTAGTCTCGTAGAGGATGAGCTGCTTACCGTAGAATTTGTGTGGTCAGGGCGTATTTTTTGGTGACTTAAGTTGACCAGGAGCAATATGAAGGCGATTATGGTGTTGGGTTACATGCAAATCTTTGTCAAATGACTAGTCCCTTGCTTTATACCTCACATTCGTCATTTGTTCGACCTTAAAATTTCTCTTTTATGGCTAGGAATTGACAGACAAAAACTACTATTAACATGTCCTTGACTAGCAGTAGCAGGAGTGGTCTCTTATTCGTAGAAGATTTAACATACATCTATATTCGTAGAAGACCATAAAAGATCTAACATATTGCATTGGTTTGCAATAAAAAGATGCACCATGGTCTAATATATGTGACCATGGTTATTATGCTAACTCTGTTCTATAAGCACATGACTAAATTGAACCTTAATAATAGCCAGAACCCTTTCATCCACACCAACAGAGAAAGAAAAACTGACTGGCCCTAAATCAATCTGTCCTGTTAGCACGAATATAGCCGTATGCTAGGCCTCAATGTTCATCATACTTTCTCCTTATTTGGGCGACACTTCCTCAAAAATTGGAAACGACGTAGTAAAGATTTTCAAGTGTACTCGTGTGCAAAACATATCCAATACTCAAAACTACAGAAGATACCATAGCTATGTTTAGTACCCTAAATATAAAAAAAAATCCTCTTTAATTAAATTATTTTCAAGTCCTATGACCCTTAGGTAATACCATGATACTTGAGTTTTTTTGTAAAGGAGAAATTTACATAAACAAAAAAAGAAGAAAAAAATACTATAAAATGATGTTAATTAAGGAGCTTTTGGTTGAATGTATCACTATTAATTTGTCGACCGTACATTTCTGCATCGAAATTTGTGCCACAGCCCAATTTACTATCTCTAAACTAGTCTCTCGAGTTTTGAAAATTCTTACCAACTAATGTTCCCCTTAGATCAACCACATTTGTCATCTGCCAAATTTTCTAATACATACCTATACAGCAGTAAGTTCTATATGCAACTTCAAGACATACGTTAGAAGAGCCTATGGCTCATATTCAAAGCTAGTACTAAAACTTCTCTGGAATTTGTAAACCATTGTATATATCCATACGTCATTTCACTTTTATTAGTATTTTTACTTTTGTTATTAGTTTCTTTTCCTAGGTCGTTGTTTTTCTGGACTCAGCAAACCATAATCCATTATGCGCATACACATATACATAGCCCATGACCTTCAGACAGCTCAGTAACTATCTAGTACAGCAAGGTAGTAATTGCTGACTTTTTTTTTGCCGTTGTGTGTTTCAGTGCATATCTCTTTTTTACCTCCCTAGATTTTTTAACCTAAAAGGACACCGGCTTAATTATGTTGCGGATGATGCTATTGGATTACTAGGACAATAGGTGCTAGGGAACGTTAAAGAATCACAGAGCCACATGTGGCTACATTATTTCACTGCTTATATCTAACAGACAAACGGCATGCCTATGTGCATATATTCACTACTGGTTTAGGTTGCACCAAGTTTATCGATGTATTATGGTATTGGAGATACGTAGAGTACATGATTCTTTTTCAAGCTCAAACCTATAACGGAGTGCAAGAAAGGAGAGACCAAAACTAGACTTCTGTCCGTAAACCGCTCAAGAAAACAGTAACTTGATCTTGTCATGTTTCTTTGCATTACTTTGAACGTGATATACTGCTATGGTGTAAACTGCAAAGAGTTCTGACTGGGTGTTTTGTTAAGCTATAACTTCTGAGTCCTGAGTCCTAACTAAATGATCTTCAAGGTCGAACAGACAACGAAACAAAGGTTAATCTGCAAAAGACTGCTCCCTTGACAAGCATAGCATGGAATCCACTCACCCGGGTACGATTCAAATTGCCAAAAACATCCATCATCTCCTCTTGCCCTTGATTTTCGGTGCATAGAAGAGAACCCACCTGAGAAGAATTGAATAAGGTAACGTTTAAAAGGTCTGAAAAAGAAAATATATATCATAAACCGAGAAGTTTGGAAAACAGAGACTAAAAGAATTATGTAAAGAAAAAGCCAATTAGAAATACCAATACTCTAGCAATCTCACCGTTGCGCGAGTTGTAATCCAAAAACCGGCGTGGGAGTGAGGTTGGTGTAGTAAATGATCGAGGACTGGGCTTGATTTTTATAGAGATGGGTGAAAAAAGAGAATGGAGAACTTGAAGGGCGACAGTGGTGTGTCCTTTTAGTGTGCATCTGCTACATTCGACACGTGAGAAGCTTTGACCCACGGGTGTGTGAGTGGTGGATGTGAATTGTTTCGTCTTAACAACCCGCTTCCCTCCCCCCTCGGTTTTCATTTTCAACCACAAAAACTGTAAGTTAGGGCTACTTAGAATTTATGGAATTAATTGATAAGAATCATTAAATTTGTAGAGTTAATGTAAGAATAAATTTATTTAACTATTAATCCAAATTTTCCGGCGTTCCAAATATGTAATCCATAATTGCTTGGAGTAGATGGAAAATGGGGTGACTTGGACGTGAAAAGTGAGTTGGAATAAGAAAGCAAAGAAGCAAGGGAGAGGTTAGCTGTCCTCGTGGTACTTAATAGACCGATGTTGTTCTCGTCTCCAACTCCGCATGATCCCACTTCCCATCTACCTTCTTCCTCCTCCTCCTCCTCCTCCATTCTCCCCCATTTCTCTCAATATTATAGATGACTTCTTGCATATTATCACGTACGCGCATTTATTTATAATTGTACATCGACTTTATATATTTATATCTTTTACTAGAACATTTATTTTAATCATTTAATATATACCCTTTGCCTCTTCTTCGGGATGGCCTTATCTTCTATATCATTTCTTGGTGAATCTCAAGACCAGAAAGACTCGTTACTGAAATCAGAGCCAATAATGTAACACTATCTCTTTCAGAAGTAGTGTGTAAGTACACCTAAAGGCTATCCCATCTGCACCAATGGGGTCGAAAGTTTGTTTCTTAATTTCTTTTAAATTAAGTGAGGCCCAGTGGTTGTTAGGTGAGCTAATTAGAAAATGGCAACTCCACTTTAAGGTATTACAGGCCAAATGTGTGGCTAAATAAGCCGGCATACATAATTAAAGGAACATCAATCTAAAGTGAAATATGACAGGTTGTTCTAGACCGGAAATTTATAATTTCAAAATTTGCGATCATATTTGCATTATCTTTATTACTTACTAGTTTAAGACCTAAGTATCGAGTCAGTTCAACTCACTAATTTAAGTTTAATTCTTAGGCGAGGCTTAGGCATACCCTCGTACGCTCATATGCTTATTTTAGTTTTTGATGACTTCCCTTTGGATATCAACTCGTTATCGTGCACGATGGATTTGAAACCTGTCAAATAACCACACCTCTGTTTCCAAATTATGATACGTACGCACAAACACGATGGATATTAACAGAATTCAGGGAATACATTTTCACAAACTTTCTTTCGTACTTGTGTTGAAAGATGCTAAGTAGTCCCTTTTACCATTTGGTTTGGAGTAAGTCTTAACACTGTAATTTAGATTGCCACTGAAGTTTACGAATTCTAACACCCAAGTCACAAGGATTTTTAGTAAAAAATCATACAATAATGGCATTGAGTATTGTTCAAAAATTTACTATAGAGAACAAAATTACAAGGATAGGTTTTAATTTAATAATTAGAATTTAATAATTAATACTTCGTCATTTTATTAAAATGTTAGTAATTTAAAAAACTTAATTGCCTATTTTTCATAAAATTTTAAAAATGACTTGTATAAAAAAAACCTTGCTGTTAACCTTTAAAACATATTTTAGATTTAACAATTCAATTAATTCATGTAACATTTTGATTATCAATGGTTTTTTATTATTCATTATTTAATTATTCTCAATTAGTAATTAAGATTTTAAGTTTTGATCTGCAATTGTAATTATTAGATTGTAATCGGACAAAATTTGTAACATTCAATTCACAATTTGCAAACTTCATAATAACAAATAGTAATGAAGCCAACAAGTCTGCTACTACTTACATGGTACGTCAAAGAATCACTGAAAAGAAACATTGAACCTAGATACTTGTTTCCCTATATATTTGCTTCAAAGAAAGTACGAAAGAATTTTATTTTAATATTTCCATCAGCAATAGCCTTTGTGGTACCATGAACTTATTCTCAATATGTAACGATAATACTTAACATTTGAAGAGCATCTGTATTATCAATAATGTGGTACGTTTTCATGAACTCAGTCATCTAGGCTCCTAGGTTATTTAAATATTGATATTATTATCATCTATATATACACTGGAAAGAGGAATTATTATCGGGTCAGATGAATTATGACGTCATCCTATTACTTCAGCCATAAGATTATGGTTTAAATTGGACAATAGTTCTAAAAAATTATAGTAATTAATCAAGGTGATTCACTATTTTGAGTTATATAATATTATTCATCGTATGTTTAGTATTCTTGTCTTGTCCATTACTTTTGTGTTATGCATTTGCTTTCTTTTCTAGTATCACTTTATTTCGTAATACTCCTTTTTAAATATATGTATACACACTATATATACAATCAAATTTAAAATCAACAACAAAATTTTGAAAAAAGATAATCCAGAAACAATTAGGTAGTGAATTTTAGTTGTTGTAATCAAGTAACTAAACTCCCAAAAGGGCCCAACAATCCTTCCCTTTTACATTTTAGATGTCAGAGTTCATTGTTGAGTATCCAACCTTATTTTGAGACTTTTAATGATTTTAGATTACTTTATGATTTGTCTCTTGACTTACACGACTATATAGATCAATTATGTAAATTCCTATAAAAGTGTCAAGATATATGACTGTGTAGAGATTGTGTACTAGTGTGCTATAAAAGACTTTAGGCTTGGATGACTCTTCATCAATGGATAGAACAAGGAGAGATCTTGGATTATGTAGTGGATAAGATCACATTTATATATACATAAGCTCTAAAAGATAAAGAATATATAGGAGGATCAAAGATAGTATAATTATTCATAGATATGAATGTATCATTCCTTGTTAAATATGATGTCTTATCTTATTAGCTGGGATGTAAATAAATCATATTAGAATAAATATGTTATCCTGTTGGATAATGTAATGTAATCTGATTAGAATAAGATGTGATCTAGTTAGTTCAGTTCAATTATGAATATAAATTCTAAAGATAAGGGTGCCTATAAATAGCTTATTTGAGCCTATCCTAGGGGAGATAGAGACCACAGCCACAACATCCAAAAGTGAGGAAAAACAGAGAGAGAGCAAAGAGAGTTGGATTCTCATCCTTGTTTAATTATTTTTAGGATTGGTTTGAGGGTTTGTTGATTGTGATATCAACTTTGGTTTCAATCTTGAAACTTTGTGAGACAACTTATTGTTGTAGGAGGTGAGAGGTCAATTTTTTTTCCTGCAAATCCTTATTAAGTTTAGTGGATTTATTTTTTGGTTTGTCCTGTGATTTTTTCCTCTACACTGGAGGTTTTTTTACATTAAATCTTGATGTTTGTTTCATCATTTAGTTTGTTCTCATATTGTTTTGCTACTGTAACTTGAAGAGTTCTATCTTATCGTTAATACTTGGTTTTTTTTGGAGAGTTGTGCATTTGTCTCCCAACAAGTGACATTAGAGCCATTGTAATGGAAGGTGAAGACAACTCTATGGTCAAGTTAACATCATCAAATTACTCGGTATGGAGGGTAATGATGGGGAACTTTTGTATTGCAAGGATTTCTTTGATCCTATTGATGTGAATAGAGGTGTGAAGAATGATATTCCTTCAAAACTTGAAAAGATGTTAGACAGAGAATGGGGAAAGATGAAGCGGAAAACTCAGGACATTATTGTTGGAGTTATGTAAATATAGTGCCTTAGAAAGCAAGTGTATTACTTATAATTTAATTTTCTTCCAGCTACTTTCGTAATGAAAATATTTATTATTCATAAAACAAAAGAGTTTGGTTTTATTTGTATGAGCATTATATATTTAATCATAAGGTACCGATATTCTTTTGTAAGCAATATACATATACATAGAGATGTATGGGAAACATGTATATTATTAGAATATAAAAATAATTGATTCACAATTGAATAATCAAGTTGATCGCTTGATTATGGTTTAGACTGTAGTGTTGCGATTTATCTTCGTGCAACTAAAGAAGTTTACTTCAAGGCAATGATAAGTTTCATATCATGATAGTAGTTGACTATCAATAATGGCATTATTAAATGAATCTGGAATCAAGTATGTTTTAAAGAATAAAGTAGGCCATTACTTTAATCTTAAAACATATACTTAAGCATTCATTTATTATGGACCACAATCTTAATGAGTGGTGAACTCATAAGTGTTTTATTATAATTTTTGATATGATCATAATGGATTTTTACAAAGTGTCAATCCAGTGTCTACATGTTAGAATTATTAATTGAAACATGTATCAGGAAACATTCACTCAAATAAAGAGTTTATAGTGATATCATCACCTTTAGATGTTTTATGAAGATTTGTGATTAAACTGGCGTCAGTAGTTTGATGGACTAGCTACTATCAAGTCTTAACACTAAGATGAGATCTTGTGTGTTAATCACCATATGGAGTAAAACGAAAGATTTAGAAGGAAAAATCAACATAAGGGCAAAACGATAATTTTACCCTTTATTGTGCAGATGGCTATAATATGGTTCAAATTAGAGTTTGCAATTGGACATCCTATTTGAACTCGTGTACTCATAATATTTAGTAATTCAAGAGTTCAACTAATTTTCTTTAGTGGAATGACATTTAGTTAATAAGCTGGAATTAGTTCTAATAAGATTCAAAGTAAGAAATATAAATAGAGATTTTAAAGCCTATGATTGAATGTTGGGCTTAGACTAACTAATTGTTAGTTAGAAGCCCAAATGAACATTTAGAAATGGGCTAGACTTTGTTTTAATTTGATTAATTTGATTAATTAAATTAAAACAAAGTTATTAAAGATAAATGGAGGAGGAATTTCGGTTTTATTGGGCTAAATGTGCAACTGCACATTTAGCATTGATTTGTTATATTAAAGATGGCTTTAACATGCTTTATCATCATTAAATGGAGTAATGATGTTATCATTAAATAATTTAATAGTTGTCTTTTAATGATAGTTTGTAACCTTTTAACATTCATTAGATTAAAGAAAAAAGAGGAAGATTTGAGGACCATCTTCCTTCTTTCATCACAAAACCGAAAATGATATGTCTCATTTAGATTAATAGTCTTTTCATATAGCCATCTTAAAGACAAATGAGAAGAGTCTCATTTATTGGCTTCTTTATGATTAATTAAAGAGAGAAGTGATGCATTGCATGCAAATCTCTTCTTTATTAATTAAAGAATGAAGTGATGTATTTCATGCAAATATCTTCTTTCTTTAGATGTTAACCAAAATTAAGAAGAAGAGGGAAGGTTTTCTTGCATTTTTGACTCTCTCTCTCCCATCTTGCATGTTATAGCTGAAAATTGCATAAGAGGTGTCTCATCTTTGGCTTCTTTCTTATAAGGCAAAATCTCTTCAAGTTTTCTTCTCCTCTCCCACCAAAGGATCTTATTAACCAATTTGTCTAGGAAGAACAAGTGGTAGATCGGATTAGTCGAGGATAGAATATCGCAAAGAGGATACAATAACAAGAACATGATATATCACCTAAGAGAGGATACATTGTCGAGGATAGGATAGCATAGCGAGGAGTTAAAGCTGTAGCGAAGGAGTCAGTATATTTCTACCATCTTGTTCTTATGTTAAATACTATCCTTCTACTATATCATGTATGGATTGACATGCTGATTTGGTTATATTGCTTCTGCTACAATTTTGATCTTTAAAAAGTTTTTAAATATACAGTTTTATCCAAATATTGCATGCTTATTTTTTGATCTAACAATTGGTATCAGAGCCAGTTTTCTTATGCATGATTTCGGTTCCTATATGTGATGCATGGGTTAGCAATCATTTTTGTATGCTGCATATTTTTATGTGATAAAAATATATATGGTATATGTTTTGCTCTTTTGGTTGTCCTTAGATTCTAAAGTTACCTTGTAAGTTTTGTTCATTTGGTTTGTAACAAGAAGGGTGGCCTATCATTGTCATGTTTCCTCCTTAGTTTCTTCTTTATGTTTTCTTTGATTATGTAATGTAAAAAATCATGTAATGATGAAGAAGCCATGGATGAAGAAATGAAGAGGTAAGGTTTTGGTTTTGTTTAAAGTGTATTGGCAAAGTTTTGGTTATTAAAAAACCAAAGTGTTGGAATTTTGTTTTGACAAAATTTTGATTTTATGACATAACAAGTTTCGGTTTTGATTAAAAGTAAATGCTGGATTTTTGTTTCATATGGGACAAGTTTCGGTTGTGATGAAAAACTAGTACTGAAATTTTTATTTTCAAAGTGACAAATTCGTTTTTATGAAAATCAAAATTTTGTTGTAAAAAAAAGCCATTACACACTTTTTACCGAATGGGTCGAGTTATGTGAGTGAAGAGTTCGAAGCGGAAGATCCAAGTCCAAGAAGAAATTGTTGGGCCTAAAAGCCTTGTAATTGTTTTTTATGTTTCTAGGATGGATAATCAAAAGTGGCTTATTAGTTCGTGTGATGAATGGATAAATGAATGTAAATAATATATGATATTATGTGATTGTATGTCATTTAGAAAATTAACAACCTTAGGCTTTGCCATGCATTCATTATGTATGGGATATATAATGAAACAATATAGGATGGATAATAAATTGCATCTAGACAAGATGGTATTTATTAAAACTTAAAGTCCAAAAAGAATGAGTGGGAGAGGATGCTCATGTGAGAGTCCATGGTCTCCATATAATGACTCATTTTGCATATGGTGAAGTGTTACTCCCCACCAGAGGGCATGAATCCTAGATCTTGCATGGTTTGGGTCTCTTTAAGGATAAGTCCATTTATTAGTAGCAAATATGACCTCGCATTGAGGCATGGTTTGCAAGTACCTTTAGTGGATGAATCAAATGGTTACACACTCAACATATTTTATCAATAACCTGCCCACCGTAGCTTTGTTGGTAAAAGTACGGACCAAATTATGGTGCTTATCAAAAAGTTTGGTATGAAGATGCTTGGTAGTTTTTTGAGTGGGAGGGTCCCAGTTTTTCTTTTAATGGATAAGATGGCCTATCGTCACTTAGTCTGTTATAGATAAGCAAAATAACTGTCGTATAAAGTTTTAAATTTTTTAACTTCTGTTAAATCTATCATCATTCATATATGTATCATGATTTTATATGAAGTTCCAATATTGTTGACTAGTATGCTCATGTTTTAATAATTTATATTTTCAGACATAATCAACTACAATATGAATCCACCACTTTGCTCTTGACAAATAACAAATTAGAAAATGGAGAGAATTTTAATGCATGGAGACGTAACCTTGACATTGTTCTTCAATATGAACAAATTTCATGGGTATTAACTGAAAATGAGCTTGCACCTTCGAGTGGAGATTCAACTCTTGAGCTAGTCCAACAATATGAGCGATGGCAGAATGTTGATAAGACTACTAAGTGTTATATTCTAGCTTCTATTAGAGGCATGCTGCAAAAGCAAATTACTTGTATGAAAACTGCTAGTGCAATGATCCATTACCTATATGAGATGTTTGGTGTGAGGACCAAGTCTGCAAGGGTGAAAGCTACCCAAACCTTTCACATTCTCAGACAAAAACCTAGTGAACTGGTACGGGTTACATGCTTAAGGTAATATCTGTGGTTATTAAGGTTAAGATTGAAGTAAATCATTTATTAATATAGAAATCACGTATAATATGTAAAATACACAAGAAGGGGGTTGAATTGTGTTAAATCGTCTAAGATATTAATCTTTAAAATCCTCTCAATTATCTTGACAAATTCAGACGATTAGAAAATGATGCACTTAATTTGATGAGTAATGCAATAGCGAAAATTAGTATCTATTCTTCTAACAACAAGAAAATTAAAAAGGTAAGAGTTATAGAATATGAGACCGCGATTTATATTGGTTCACCCCTAACCTTGGGCTACGTCCAATCCTCAGAGTTCATCTAAGATTTCACTATCTCCTTCAACGTTACAAGTATTATTCCTACACTTTTAGAGCCTCTTCTGATCTCTTTCACAAAGTATTTTTTATCCGCTTCCTTATCTTCTTTAGGCTCTAGCCTTTCTTTCACTCAAAAAGATATTGTCTGAGCTTCACGTTACAGATGTATTTGCTTTCTTTCTTTCTTTCTTTCTTTTCTCTCATCATATTTTTCATAGGGTGAGCACTTGAACACATAATTTCTTTAAGTATGTTT
>JANPWT010000245.1:11368561-11380924 GCA_024678245.1 Erythroxylum densum
GGGGCTTTAATTAAAACAATAAGGCATGGTAGGCAAGTGACACATGTCACTTGCCACATGTCAATCCCTCAAATTTTCATTTAATTTTCTTCCAATTTCTAGTCCAATTTCTCCCAAAATCCCAATGGCTCAAAATTAAAAATTCCTAAAATCATGTATCTAAATTCCAGTGCCATTGGACAGTACTTTTACTACCGATAACCAGTCAGACTGCCATTTGGCATTTTTCCTAGTTCGGAAAAGTACCCAGAAAATTCTTAGAAAAATTTCTAAAATTTCCTAAAATTTCAAAACACACAAAGACCCACTCCAATTAAATGTTCAAACACCACATTATATTTTTCACAATAATCACAGTAAAATCACATATACCGAAAAAATGTCATGAATGCATGTATAATCATTACATGTGCAAAATTTACTATTTACGTGTATACATGAATGCATAAACATAGCGAAACAATTTCAACCACTCCTAACCCATTCTAAATTACTATTTTACCCTTCCCATCAGTGATGGGATGTTACATTGGATGTATTTTTCTTCTTATGAAATTATGCAGCTTTGTTCATATGGAATTTTTGCCTCTTTGATCTCCTTGTTAAATGTTCCAACCACCTCTTCTTGCATTTTTATTTTCCTTAAATACTTTGTAATCCTCCTAGGGTTCTATCTAGGGTTTCCTCACTTGTTTTTATTCCAAAAATATCGCCAAATCATCAAAAAATACAAAAAGAAAAAGAAAACTCCCTAATTGTTCTAGCTTCAATTCTCACGATCATAATAGTCCTTTTCCTGCAGCTTCTTCTTCAACTTTTGTTGAAATTTCCTGTCTCAACTCATCTTCCAAACACGTTAAATATCCTCTAAAAAATGTTTTAAGATCAAATTCTTAACCTAATCAAAAATCATGAAACAAAACTCAAAAAACACTAAAAAACATAAATCTAAGTCTTAAACACATGATTATCACCCAAGAAAACATCTAATAACACTTTCTATAACATAGAAAACACACCTATCACTAATCCACCACCTATTTAGTGAAATAATTCATCACTAGTAGAATAAAATTATGACTGTTAGAAGAGGTTGGCTATATTTTACCAATAAGATTAATAACCTAATCTCTAAACGAAATGGCTCAATTATATAGTGCAACTTAGAAGCATGAATTTATTATACCTTTCCATATTTTTGCCATTTTTGATAGCCTTTGGAATAGGATATACATTCTTTCAAAATTAAAGGTTATTAGTAACCATGAAGTCTTATGAGCCACTTCATCTTTATGCCAGAATCTCCCTCAAGAGTTGTTTCATTACTATTAATGCTCGTGGCATCCCAAGGCACCTTAAAAGAAATCCATCACTACTTTATCAAAATAAAACTCCTTCAATTTAAATCCTTGAAGCCAACATAAACTCTTATCATACCATTCTTCTTTACTACATATATGACATTAGTTATCCAGTTAGTCTATCTGGCTGGTTTAATGAAACCTACCTTACATAACTTTTTGACCTCTTTTTAAATCTTTAAATCAACTTCTTTGGACCATCGCCTAAAAGGTTATTGATAAGGAAAAAATTCTAGTTTTATAGGAAGTCTATGTTCCACTAACCTTCTATTCAAATTTGGCATCGTAGTATAGTCCCAAATAAAACAACTTTTTGAATTCCTTCAAGAGCTTAACCAATTCTAGCCTTATTTTTGGTTCCAAATTCTTGCTAACAAACACTTTGTGGAATTCTCCTTATTCACCCATATTTACTTATTTCAGTAGTTCTTGATTTTGACTCCAAAAATTAATAATCTTTCTAAGAGTGAATTTTAACTCTTAGACACGAACCTTTCCCACCATTTACAATTCTTCTTCTTCAAAGTCCAATTTAAAATTTTCACATTTCTTCAATTCCTTGAAATTCTCTAGGCTTTATTACATTTAGAATTTGATTTCTACTATTACAGCTACCATAACTTCCTGTTGTGAAAATATAATCATCAGAGTTCTCTATATTTGGAACCTTTCTTGGCCTATTAGTAGGCACGATGACAATTGCTCTTACCAAAATTTATGTTTATGTCCTAACATTTCCTTTGTCTTTTTTTTAACACTCTCCATAGGACACTTTCGAATTTAAACTGGCTTTATGTGATCTCTATAGAATTGTTTTCCTCCGCATGTTAGCTTTAGTACAAAAGGGCTATAAATATTCCTAGATAATTTCTTTCTTGTTGCCTTTCTATACGAACAGAAGTTGATTAAGAGACGAAGGAATACAAAAGTTTTAGTGTATCCAATCTCTTTCTAATAAAATTTGATAATTAGCACGTGTTTCAATGATAAAGAAAGTGGTTAATGAAGACTTTCCCTTATTGTGATGTTTGTAGGGAGAATTTCCCATACTTTGATAGTCTCGCGAGTAAATATGGTAACAGATACCTCAATTTAGGTCCTTTTTTCAAAAATTTCAATCATTTTGATTGACATAATATTTACTAGCTACCCACTATTAACCAAAACATTTGAAGTTAGTTTGCCATTGATGTGGGCTTTAATGTATAAAGGTTTTATATATTGAGTGGTATCAATAGGCTTTTCTAGCATTAGCTTTTCTAGAATTCCTAGTCCCACAGCCAATACATATACTTTGCATTCTCTTTTCCCAGGCAAGGATTCCACCTTCTTTCTAAGAGATACGCTAAATGAGGCAAGGAGTTTTACAAAAGAAACAGTGCATGGCACCTGAATGAGAATTTCTCAAACTCTAACAAATTCATTGGGATTTTTATCTTGACTTTTAGGCTAGGTAAACTTCTTATGAAATCTAAGATTGTTTTGGTTCTCTTATCTCACTTTACCTTTCACTGGCAACTTCTACATATTCTTTCTTAGTATTTGGGCTTGAAGTAATTTCTTCAAAAGGGATAGGTCTTATAAAGGGTGACTTCCTTGGGGTTGGCTTGTCCAATGTTAATGGCTTACTTCTTCCAAACCAGGCAACAACTTTGTTCATTGAAGCCTTCTCTTTTGTCTACTGATAAGATGGTGGTATCTAAGATGGTTGTCCACGCTAAAAAAATCAAATTCGAGGATCAAATCTTTGGCTAAATATTTGAGTGAATTATGTTTTATGATTTGCCCTATAATTTTTAGTTTCTGCGATATTATGGGAATCCATTGATTTTCGGTCTTAACATTGGCATTTAACCTATAATTGGGAACAAAAATATCAATACTTAAATTTGCTATTGGTGCCAATTGATCTTCTATAATCTTCAGCTTCCTTTTAGCATCCAATAGAAGATGTAGAAGAACTTAGTTACATTAACACTTGCAACTAGTAAGAATCGATCTTCATTTATCGACATGGTTTGGTTATCTTCAACAAACAACATAATTCCTTTTTTAATTTTATCTTGGATAACATTCTTGAATCCCCAATACGAATTCAGTGGGTGACTGCAAGTAATGTGGTTCTTATAGTAGTCCCTCTTTTTGATTTCTTCGTTTGTGGGAATTCTATGCTTTAACGATTAAGTAATGAATTTTTCTTGTAAGAAAAGATCACATTTTTTCTCTATTCTGGAGCTGTCAAATATGTACTAAATCTGAGTAATCGGTGCTTGTATTTTTCTTTTGAATTCAAAAGATTTCCACTTTAGAGCAACAAACACAAGTTACAAGGATATTAACTATGGCCACTATTGAATCATATGAATTCAATCCCATAAAATAAGCACCAATTGAGCTTTTTTTATGTCCTTCTTCCCAAAGAAGTTCTTCATATTCAAATATTATTATTACCAATTCATAGAAATCACAAAATTCTACACCTTGGAATCTTTTTCAAAGTTCAATATCGGGATTTCCTCTGTGCTAACTTCACATACTCGATCTTTAGAGTACAATTCGATATCGATTTCTCATCTTCTTGAATCAGTTGATAAACATGTCTATATTCTCACAACTTTTCTAAGCAACTTTAGATATTTCAGTTATACAAAATTCATGTTTAGTTCTGAAACTGACTATAAAATAGTCTATCCATTTCAGCCTATGAAAGGACATAATTCCTTAACAATAAAGCATACCTAAAAAAGTTATGCCTATCAATAAATTTAGGAACAATTTAAGCTTGAAAGTATTGAAAGTTTATAATCAGCCAATTCCCTACACTAAATGGTGAATATAACAATGTGATCAATGGTTAATTTGCCATCTTCACTAGAAAACAAATTAAATTTAGGAATTATATAGCTACAGTAATAATTTTCCAACTTATATAATGACCAGGATACCTTAAACTAGGCCTATACAAAAACAACTTCTCTAATAACTTCCATTTTAACTTGCAATCTTATTTACGAAGGAGCAATAAC
The DNA here is from genome assembly GCA_024678245.1 of Erythroxylum densum. Lineage (NCBI taxonomy): Eukaryota > Viridiplantae > Streptophyta > Magnoliopsida > Malpighiales > Erythroxylaceae > Erythroxylum > Erythroxylum densum. The sequence goes on from JANPWT010000245.1 coordinate 11,372,949, forward strand.
AGGATTACAATTTACATCCATAAGATTTCCACCCAAACTATAATGTAGTCCATTAACATCAGCTTATAAACTAAATCCTTGTCTACAAAGAGCTTGGGGCCTACCCACTTATTGGCCATTTTCTAAATTAATGTGCATAGGTGCCATAAGAACATCATCTATTTTGTAAGAAGGAATGTACTTTCGTCCACAGAAGAAGAAGCCAAGGGTATAACTTCACTCACCAACTTTTATCACATTTGGTGCAGGATGTCCCCTTAAGTCCTTTAGAGATCTGCATTGCTAAAGAAGGAGAATTCTATGCAGCAATATGTACCAAGGTGGTAAAAAGTTTTTCCAACTTCTCTGTTAGTATCTTGATTGCCTCAACTGTAAAGGTTAAGTTATACATCAAATTTGAAATCTCATTTATATGAACAATATCATTTTGTGTTAATGGTTTCAATGATTTTAGATTCTCATTAGCAAGAGACTTAACTGAAGACGAAGTTGTCTTCTTAAAATTCCTAATCATTTAGAACACAAAACCTTCATTCCTAACTATAATAGGGATTTCTTCCTCCAAGGTTTAAGGCAAAGCAATTTTTTCCATTCCCCGTACACGACATTATGTCCCATTGGGTGTGCCATGTTGTCGATTGCTTATATGATCAACATTGAATTCAAGTATGTTAGGGAGGAATTCTCCCATAATTTGTACTTGACTTATTATCAATGATATATGTGGGCTTCGAGAAACTTAAAAAAAATAAAATTCTCAGCTACCAAGATGTTAAAATGTGTTAAAACAAAATTTGAACTAAAAAAGATTATTTGATTTAGGCAAAAGAAGAGTACATGTTGTAAAGGAAATTTGAGATAACAATAAGTATAAGTAAATGGTGCATAAGAAACTTGAAATAATAACAAGATTTTTTGTTGGAATAGTCTGATTATCTGCATGCATATTTTTTGTCTGTCACTTTGTATTTTGATAGTAGTGAATTTATACAATATCTCCTAAGTTAGGGAACTTCTCAGCCTATACACAGAGAGGAGGTAATTATTTAGTTTGGTTCTTAACTAAATTTTGCAAGTTGATTGCTTAGCACTTTCTAGGTTTACAGCAAGTGAGATTCTCTTCGGATAGGCCATGTCTTGCCATGCCTGCATTCGGAGGTGCAACACTGTCATTTCCTCAAGGCAACTTTCTTCGTGGACATTCAGTTGATTTTGGGCTAAGGTAGTTCACGAGCAAATATCACTTCAGTATCTCTTTGGTTTGCTCTACTAGGATTGAGAATTAGTTAGTTAAGGTTTCTCATTCAGATTATAGCTTCTTTGGTATTATCAAGTTGAGTATAAGTGTTTCTGTTGTTGAGTGGTTGTAGGATTGCTCCATCCTTAATTACAGATAGCCTAAGTATTTTTTATCTTGGATTTTACTGTGGCTAGTTGCTATGTATTAGTTAGTTGTGCCTTCCGTGACACTTGGGTGGGAACTATTTTGTACATATCTTTATTTCATTTATTAATTTTTCTGAGTTACCAAATAAAAAAATTTATACACTCCTCTCAACTTCAACTTCCTCAAATAGTTTTCCTTACTTTCCATGTTGTAGTTAAGTTCTTACCACACATCGTTCTCCAACTTTTGGTCTCAACCATTTCTCTTTTAACTCCCAACTTCCATTACTCTTTATCATCTCCGCTACTAACCTATTGCACGTTAACTGCACATCTCCCACATTTTTGACTTTTTACTACTTCACATGCCCAGTTTTTGACCAAATATCTTATAGGACATCCATCGTTTGGGTCATTTTACTTTTAGGCCAAATAGGCTTAATTTTTTAAGACTATGAATATCAATCAAATAGATTTTTATTTTTATTAAAAAGGTAAAAGGTTAAAAAAAAAGACAAAATCCAAAAATATACCCAAAAAAATCAACACATAATGATGTAAATTTTAATAAGAAAACTTGAATAAGCTGTATAATGAAATGTTTTGATTTCTTTTGGCACGTGGGAAATGATGGAAATTTTTATTAACTCAAAAGGTTTTACAGAATGACTGCTACTATGATACATTTCATTGGATAATTGTTCGTTGAATTAAAAATCACTACAATACTAATTAACAAAAACTTAACAGGAAATCTGACAACTTGGGAACGAATGAAAATTGGGCCTCAACTTATGTGTATGACCTAAAATGGGCACCGAATTTGGACGCTACTCAAGCCCACTCTCTGTTACCAGACATCATAGCATGGGTTGCTAGATCTCTAACTTGGGTTGGTTTCGTTACCTCTCCAATATACAGAACTTGGAAGATAGGAGGAGCAGGTCACTCTCTCTCTTTCTCTTGGCTTGGCTTTATGCAGTAGTGAGTCTTCTCTGTCTTAGCTGGTTATATTTTGAATTTTATGTCTCCTTTTAAGATAAAGTTGTTTTCTTTGTTTATTATTTAGAATTTGATGATGCCTGATTAAGGGATTACACTTTGGCTGCTTTCTTATGCTTTGCCCTGTGAAACTCATGTTGTAGTCAACTGTTTGTGAAATCGATCTTTTTTGGATAAAGCATTTGCCTATATTTGGTTAAATTGTGGACTATTGACTTATCCGATATAAAGTGCACAATTAGAGTTTTTGTCTTTAACTGCTCTGAAAGATTCCAACTTTCTGCTGTTCAGTGGTATTTAAATACGAACACAAAAGCTTGTACTTGTGAAAAAGGTTCTGCTTTCATATACATCAATTGGAAAGAAATAAAAGTAAAGTTGTTTGATTGATGCAAGGATAGTTGGCGATCATTGAGAGCTCTTCTCCACTGCAAATGTCTAGTGAAGTTTTGATTCCTGGGACATTTTCTTATTTCTCCATTTGTGTTATTCCCTTCTTATGAAACCTCGGTTTTTATATAGCATTGATTCAACTTTGATCGCATTGCATCATCTTTTCATTAGAAACTACCAAACAAGTCGTGATTCTTGTGAAACCAGTTTTAGAATCATTGCTCTTTCATTTATTTTCTAAACAATTGTGTAGTTTCTGTGGAGGCTAAATACCACAAGATTGAAAGTTCCAACACCCTTTTTTGGACTCTAGATTTGATGGCTCATGAGGCATCCACTGTAAACTCTGATTTTCAAATGTATGAATGAATCGGCCCCACCTGATATTGCTTTTTACCTTGTAGGCTTGGTGAGTCCATGAATATGTAAGCAGTTGCTGACATAAACTAAAGAGCTTTATGCAAAAACACAATGTTTGGGGTCATTTTTAAACCTTCGCTAACTCTACCAATTGCATATCTAACCTCAAGGTTTGTGCACTTTATCCATTGCAAAATTTCTGATAAGTTATTACATCATCTAGCTTTCAAATGCTGTTTGGGTAATGTGGATTCTTGCAGGCGGCTTGTAAGCATGTCTGCAGTTGGCATCAGAAGTTCCAGATTATCCATTGAATCTATGGTGATAGAGCCTCCTTCACATCCTACATATGACCTAAAGGGCATCATAAAGCTAGCTCTGGCAGAAGATGCTGGTGATCGAGGTTCAGTTCATATCTGCTTGGATTTTCAAGTAGCATGTCAACATAAATCACCTATTAACTCATCGAAAAACGTGAAAAATTCTGTGGATGCATATTTTTTGATACATGTTTTACTAAATTGAATGTGCTTTGACGTGTAGATAATGTAGGCGGTGATAAGAGCTGAAATTACTTGTTTTTTCATCTTTGCATATGTCCATGTGCTTTGTGGCTCTGTCTTTTTCTGTCCCCATTTCCTATGGAGGTTTGGTGGCAGGTAGGAGGTTTGAGTTGACGGAACTATAGGGGCTTGTAGAATTGCAACCCTCAAAAAGATTGTGCCAACCAGCTTTATTGGTGCTGCAGGAGATGTAACCTGTATGGCAACTATTCCATTGGACATGGAAGTTGAAGCTTATTTCTTGGGAAAGGAGGATGGTATAATTGCTGGAACAGCGCTTGCAGAGTTGATATTTCAGGAGGTGGATCATTCTCTAAAGGTATCAACAGACTGGAATCTCTTTTTATTCTTGATATGTCTGTTTGCTTGGTAGTCTTAATGTGGATTTTACAATAGGTGGAGTGGTCGCGAAAGGATGGAGATTATATAAGTAAAGGGCTGCAATTTGGAAAAGTTTCTGGTAAACTGAAGAACGTGAAGGTGTAGAGCTAATGCTTCCAACAATATTTGATAACTCCACTGAAATTAGTTTATTTCTATGCAGGAAGGGCACACAGCATAGTTATAGCTGAAAGAATAGTGCTTAATTTTATGCAGCGGATGAGTGGAATAGCAACATTAACTAAGGTTCTCCCTTTTTCGTTCTGATTTTATATAAGAAACCAACTCAATTGTCATTAATTGTTGCTGCAATTATGATCTTGCGCATATTAATGCATATGGAGGTGGGCATAATAAAAATGTAGTCTAATATTTTCCTTTATGGCCAAGGCTTCAAATCCAAGGATAGCATAAGTCGTCATAGCTGAAAAGATGACAGAAAAAGCATAGTTTTGCACAGAGTGACTAATTTATTTTGCTAACTGGTTCATGTTTAGAATTATTTCTGGTCATTTTGTTTAATAATTTTATGCCGTGCTGTGTCATCCACATTTATGAGGCAAAACAAGCAAGGCATACATGATAACTTGATTAAATTTGCTTGCTGGATGTGTTAAATGGTGATCCTTACAGGCTATGGCAGATGCTGCTCACCCTGCATGTATTTTAGAGACACGAAAAACTGCTCCAGGTCTACGTTTGGTTGATAAATGGGCGGTGTGGATCACTTCTTTGCTTGATCTCCATAATGGTAATTTTTTCACTGAAATATATACTTTTATTCGACTAATAAAATTCTTACATTATAGGTTCTAATTGGTGGGGGAAGGAATCACAGAATGGGCTTATTTGATATGATTATGATAAAAGATAATCACATATCAATAGCTGGAGGTATTGTGAATGCCATCACATCTGTTGATCAGTATTTGGAGCAAAAAAACCTTCAAATGGAGGTTGAGGTAAGTTCTGCAAATTTCATGGCCTGATTGCTGAGTTTTTGATAATGAGTAGATTGGAGCTGGCTGGACATGAATCTCCAAAAGCGTGAGTAGTATATCTCCTCTTGGATCAATTTAACAATTCTCATCCCTTGACTTCCTACTTGCTCCTAAAAAAACTCAATAAAGGTTGAGACCAGGACGTTAGAGGAAGTAAACGAGGTATTGCAATATGCATCTCAAAATAAGTCTGCCTTGACCCGGATAATGCTGGATAACATGGTTATACCACTTCCAAATGGAGATGTTGACGTATCAATGCTGAAGGATGCTGTGAAACTGATCAATGGGAGATTTGAGACTGAGGTACTCACCAGCAGTGGTGCCTTTTATTTCTTCAATCAGTTGTCCGCAGATGTTATAACAGCTGCCACTAATGACTAATTTCTTGATAGTATATTTGTTCCTTCAATCTTGATAAAGTATGAAATCGGAACTATGAAAACGTTACATATTTCATATGTGAAGATACAACAGTCCATCTTCATATTTTATATGTTCCGCGTGTGATACACAATATTTGTCTCCCTATGTATATGCTTTTATTGAAAAGTAATATAATACATATATAGGCATTCCTTTATCTTGCAAGCATATTTCTCATATAAACTAAATCATTTCTTTCTATTTTTCACCTTCATGTACTCGGTCGTTTACTTCAGCATAAAACTTCAGTTCTTATCATTGCTATAATTTTGTCTCTGTCAATGTGATATTTACGTGTCTATCTTCTGTTCTTGATGTGGGTTTTAGATCCGCATGGTTTCTGATCTGTACGGATGAAACTTTACTTGTAAAATACTAGGGGCACTTACCACTTATTGTAGCTTCTGTTGATTGTGGGTATGGTTTTTCTTTCTGAGGCTGGAAATCATTTATAAGAATTAAGTTTTCTGCTGAAGAAGCTTTTGGCAGCATTGTATCTGGAATGGTTTGTGGTGATCAAAGCCGTTATTTAGGATCTTTTGGAATCTTGATACTCCTGACTTAAAGATAGCTATTAGTTATGTTGAAATAATTTTGCTCCTCAACTTAGGCTAACTACTGTCCATCTTTTGGGTGGTAATAGGCATCAGGCAATGTTACTCTTGAAACGGTGCACAAAATTGGACAAACTGGAGTGACCTACATTTCTAGGTAACTTATTGGTCTGATTGTAATGCTTCCATTTCACTTCATCTCAATTGGCTGTATTTCATTCATTATGTATCTCTATACATGCAGTGGTGCATTGACACATTCTGTCAAGGCACTTGACATCTCCCTCAAAATTGATACAGAGTTGGCACTCCGAGTAGGAAGGCGTACAAAGCGAGCTTGATTTTTCTTCATAGGTTTCTTTGCTTATGCTTATGTAATTAGGCAACCCTGGCAGCCCCTATTTATTTTTCCATATTACGAGGCAAAAGGGAATATCTTGTTCTTCCAATCTCCCTACTTTGTGACAAAAGGTTCCCGCTAATGATTAACCCATGGAACTTAACTATACGGAGACGTTATGAATCACAGCAACTAGCTCACGTTGTAATTCTCTTTGCGAAATTATAATTTTTGCCGGATGGTGTGTTGTGGTCTTCTTCCATTTTAGTTCGTACAGGCTGCTTTATTGAAAATAGTGTTAATTATTAAAAATTTTAAATTTTCGTGAAAATTTTAATTAAGATTTCAATTTTCTTCGATTCTAACTCTATGATATCTATTGTGCTTTCAATGTCTTCGGCTTTTTGTTTTTTATACTAGTAAGTTCTTTGTTTTTACTTCATTCTTATGATACTTTTAGTGAGAGTGAGGGTTACGTAATATAAAAATTGGAGGATGAGAACGTCGAGAGAATAAATTGAAAATAAAGATAAAAAATGAAATCCAAACGTGAAATTGTCGGGGCTGTGTAATTTGATATAGGTCATTTTTAAACGACGTCATTTTAATTATGCCCTTAACTAATTTTGTTTCATTGATCTTCGTTTGTTGTGTTAATTCTAACTTACGTGTATCAATTGTTAGGGTTTCTAAAATACGTGACAAGTCACATTAGTAGTGTTAATTCTAACTTACGTGTATCAATTGTTAGGGTTTCTAAAATACGTGACAAGTCACATTAGTAAATTTAACTGAAACACTAATGTTAAGCTATAATTGAAAAATTAAAAGTTTGAACATTTTATTGCTATTTTTTAAAAGTTAGATTATAATTGAAATTTTGATGAAAATTTATGTTTTTATAATTAACCCGAATACGAAATGAATTCGTGTAGGCAAACAAAACAAGTTAAATGAGCTCTTAACGATTATTCTAAAATAAATGCGTTTACTTTTCATTATAAAAATGAGTGACTTAAGTTTTATTGTTTGAATAAAAGTTAAATTATCATTTAGCTCTACTTCTGATTTTCTGTTGTAATTTTTAGTTTTCGTTTTTAATCTTTTGCTTATATTTTTCTTTCAAATAAAAACAAAAATCTGTTTGATTGTTAATATTAATGTAGATATATTTTTATCACTAATAATAATTACATATTAGATAACACTTAAAGATAAATTATTTTTAGTTAAATAAATTTATTCAATCTCTTATATAATACTTATTAACAAATTATTAATAAAATTATGTTTTTAATAAAATAAATAATTTAAAAATTAAAATTTTATTTATAAGTTCATATTTATTTGAAATATATTTTAATTATTATATCAAATTGTATTTGTATATTTATATATTTTAAATTTAATTATATTTATTAATAATTATTACAATTTAATTACATATAATTTAATTATAAAAAGAATTAAATTATTTACAATTTTTATTGAAAATTAATTTTAATTTATTAATATATAATCTTCAATTAAATTATTCATAATTTTATTAATAATTAAATAATATAAGATC
>JANPWT010000245.1:11391240-11407558 GCA_024678245.1 Erythroxylum densum
AAACTGATGAAAAAGACCATATGACAAAAAATAAAGCAAGGATAGTAGCTCAAGGTTATTCTCATATTGAAGGAATATATTTTGCAGAAAATTTTGCACTAGTGGTAAGACTTAAATCGATTAGATTACTTTTGGGTATAGCATGTGTGAAAGGTTTCAAGCTCTATAAAAGGGATGTAAAAAGTGCATTTTTGAATGGGTTAATACAAGAAGAGGTATACGTTGAGAAGAAGAAATGTTTTATTGATTCAATTCATGCTGATTATGTTTTCAAGCTAAAGAAGGCTTTGTACGATCTCAAACAAGCTCCAAGAGCTTGGAATGAAAGGATCACTCAATATCTCATCAAACAAGGCTATAAATAAGATAGCGTTGACAGCACTTTATTCCTTAAACAATTCAAATCAAAGTTGATGAATGCATAGATTTATGTTGATAATATTCCACTCATCCAAAGATGGTGAACGAACTTATGGAGTTGATGACACATAAATTTGAGATGAGCATGGTAGGTGAATTGAACTTCTTTTTGGGTTTGCAAATTAAACAAATGAAGGATGGTATCTTTGTATTGCAAACTAAATATGCGAAAAATTTAGTGAAGAAGTTTGGACTTAGGAATGCTCGACATACTAGAACTCCTATGAGTGTATCTACGAAATTGAACAAGGATGAAAATGGCAAAAGCATTGATGCCAGCTTACACAGGAGCATGTCTACTATATTTAACCGTAGGTAGACTAAATATCTATTATAGCATAGGAGTATGTGCTCGCTATCAATCTATCCCAAAAGAGACAAACTTAACAACGATAAAGAGGGTTATCGGGTATATTAGTGGTACTTCTAAATTTGGGATTTGGTATTCATGTGACTCAACTTCCTATCTAGAAACTTAAACAATTGAAAAAGCACTTCAGGGGGCTATTTCTTCTTCGATAACAAACTAATTTCGTGGTATAATAAGAAACAAATTCAATTTCATTGTCAATCACAGAAGCAGAATATATTGTTGCAGGTGGTTGTTGTTCATAACTTTTTTGGATGAGATGTTAGAGGATCATAGAATTGATCAAGATGTGTTGACAATCTTGTGGAATAACAAGAGTGCAATAGATATCTCAAAAAACCCAGTTCAACATTTGAGAACAAAACACATCAAGTTGAAGTATCATTTTATGTGAGAGTTGGTAGAGACCAAAGTAGCCACTAATTCATATGTGCCAACTGAAAAACAACTGGTGGATATTTTTACAAAACCTCTTGACTCAGTCAAGTTTGAATTTCTTTGAGGCGCTTTGGACTGTGTGCATTACATTTTTGGTTGATTAGAGTTACAAATAAAAAGGGGGAAATTCAAAAAGAGCGAAATCCTTAATTGAAATTTTAGTCTTCCTTTTGCCTTCTCCAATAACACTCAATGCTTGGGAGAACAATAATTGGTGTTGAAACTTCATCGGAGGTGCCCATTGACATTCTCGACCCCTCATCTGTTCGGGACCAATCACTAATACATGATGATGCCTTGCGTGTGTCGTATTCCATGGTAGAGGACTCTAATCCTGATTCTAAAGAAGCTCCGGTTAAGACTTTTGTTTCTGTCTCTACGGTTGAATCACCACCTATTGCCACTCACTCTGCTCCTCTGAAATTGACAAAAAAATTGACTCAGAAATCAGCTGGACCTCCAAGCAGATATTCTCAAGTCAGAATGTCAGTTCATAATGTTATGTCCTATATGTTTTACACTTCTGCTACAACACATAAATGCGATTCCGTTGTGAACACTGGGTTAGTTCTTGATCATCCCATAAATTTGGATGAATTTCATCAATTTTGTTTAGATATTCTATTGAATGAAAGAAAGTTGTTGATTGTTGCGTTGTTGCCGCAACTTTATGACTCTACATTGGTGAAAGAATTCAATTGTAAGATATCTTAACTAATTCTACCTTGAGCTATAAATTGGTGTATGTGAGAGGTAAAATAGTTCAATTTGATCCCGATAGGTTGAATTTATTTTAGGGGTTTTGGCAATCTGTTTGGTGATCAAGTATATGTCGATGATTGGATTGTAACTAATGACATGTTGGCGACTGTATTAATTGAGGGTAAATTAACAACATGATCATCTTCTTCTACTTTGCATACATCTGCATTGATGCAAAAATAGTTTGTGATCCATAAGCTGGTGTTGGCCAATTGGTTGCATAGTACGCATGTGATTTCTGGTTATCTGACGCATGCCAAGTTTATCTACGCCACTGGTACTAGGGAGAATTTTAATTTGGGAAGAATCATAATTGAAGCAATGCCTGTGATTGGTGGTAAGCCTTACTCTTTATTATACTTTCCATGCTTGATTGCACTATTTTTATATGTCAATGGTGTTCCTTAACTAGCTTCGAGTGTTCTTAAGCCTGTGACATTGATGAATATTTCACCTTGGATCTTGAATGTGAATAAGCAAGCTCAGGTGGTGGATTTTCCTTATTCCTCATATGGACCTTCTAATGCTTCAGCTACCTCATCTATTAATCTGTTTGTTGCTCTATTTAATGAAATTGCTCGGATTAAGGGTATTTTCCAAGTGGGGATTGATGCACTTTGTCAATTAAAACAGTGGGTTCTTCGTTTCTCTATTGATTCTTGATTGTACTTTTTGGCATCTTTTGTCCCAAGGGAGAGAAAACTATGGTTTGGACCAATCTGTTTGGATGTTTGGTTATGTTTTGCTAACTTTGGATTTTTTGTATTTGAATATTTGATTATGTTTGGATCTCATTGTTTGATTAAGGGGGAGTTCTCATGTAGTTTGTGAACTTGATGTTATGCATCCAATTATCTTGTTTAGGAGGAGTTTCAACATGTGACAAATAATATCAAAAGGAGAAGATTGTTAAGATATATGTTATGATATCTTTTTATTTAACTTTTAGGTAATATTTGAAATTGGACTTTTGTGAGATTCTTTCAAGATAAGGTTGATTAGGTTTAAAATTCTAATCAAGATAGGATAAAACGTATAGCCTATTTTGGGAATAATGGCTATCTAAGGCAGAAAAATTATTGAAGTTTTTTTTACCATTGCAACTGGATTATGACTATGAGTTATGTGATATGTGGGTTGAAGTATTGTCGTTTTCAGATGAATCAATGATAGACAGTGTGCAACTTGGAAGTTAGAATTTAAGAGCTATCTTAAATGATATTTTGCAGCTAATTTTAGTTTTGGTGGCTATCATTTGTGATTTGTGATATGCAAAAATTCCATAAATTTTCGTAATTTTTGCAATTGTTCTTCTTGGTTGATGGTGTGATTTTTTTTGGCTGATTAAGTGTTGATCATATGTGTTTTGGTGGCCATTTGATAGTGGTGGTGGTATGAGAAAAACTCCGACAACCTTTGTGGATTTTACAGTTTCAATGTTTGTAACATTTTGATTAAGAAATGTTTATGTTTGTTGGTGATTTTTTTGTTGCTGTGTGTGAAGTGTTCCAATGATAATATCGAAAAACTATAGCAACATTCTTGTTAGACAATTTCCTATTCTTTCATTTATGAAGTGGTATTTTTAGGAAAATTGCTTTTTATCTCAAGTGTTGTCTCTGTTTATGCTCATTATTATTTCTATCTCTTGAGTTATTTTATTTTCATGTTTTATTATTAATACTGTTGAGAAAATCCTCTATTAAGATCAATATGAGGCGGTCATGCTATTAAATGTGATTTACTTTCATAGGTTGTAAGTACGAGGGATAGTGCTTAGGGTTAAGTGTGTCGGCTCAATAAAGCTCTATATAAAATTATTACCATTAGAGGAAGTATTAAGCTGGGTGAAGATCCCGTAGACGTACGCAAAGTGTGTCAAATTGCATTAACAAATTTATGGTGTTGATTTGTTATTTCGTATTTAATTTTGTTTTGTTTTCATATTAGTCAGAAAACTTACAGCTACTACGGCTAATTCATAATTTGTGTGAAGCTACATGCTTAAGGATTTTTAATACTTGTATCAATAAAATTCAAAATTATTTTAAAAACTTAAACGAGTATGAAACTAATGTGGTATCTTGTGTCAAAGATTTGTTAGAAAGCCCCACATTCCTTCATTTCTTTAAGCCTTTGTTTGGATCCTTACTTGCACAAGGCATAGGAAAGGAAATATTGAGGGGAAAAGAGGAGAAAAAATGGAAGAGAAATGAGACTTCCCTTCCTCTGTTTGTTTTCCTAATTATCAAAGGAGAGAATTGAAACATATATTGGTAATTTACATATATTGGGGTTCTCTTGTCTTAGAATTCTCCTCCTTTCCCACCAATTTGAGGGGAAATATATTTGACCCAAATTTTTCTCAGTCTCTCCTCCATTCTCTCACTTTCCCTCTGCTTATTTTTGTCCAAACGGTAGAAACCAAGAGAAGTTCAATTCTCTTCCTTTCTTTTCTCTTGCTTTCCTTCAATTCAAACAAAGGCTAAGATTTTAAATTTCAGATATTGTCAAGCGTTTCTTCCCTCTTCTGAATCTCGATATCAAATAGCATTCATAGAATTTATAAAATCTCGTGTCAAAATTTTTTGGACCTAATAATTTCATAAACATTTGAGCGAGTTCTTAAAGAACACTGACATTTCAATTAAATTTGGTAAGATTCAAGTTCAATTTAAGTTCAGACGAACTTTAACTCTTGTACTCAAATTGAACATTGAGAAAATTTGGAAGATCAAAGTAACCTCCAGCTCTAACTACCTCGAAAAAAGCAAATCCTAAGAGGCTTGATTCAGAGTCATAAGAAAACTAGAATTAAACTTAAATTTGGATGAAGATTTATAAATAGATGCATTATTTAAAAGTTCATCCAAGATGAAGTGAAATACTTTCTAACCAAACCCCCACGTGATAGAGCCTATTGTCAAACTTATGACTGAATTCACTAATTATTCATGAACTGAAACTTACATGTTATGAATTTGACTTTGACTTGTTTATTTAATGAGCTTAAATATGAGTTCGGAATTGTTTGTCTGCAAGACTGGAAGAGTTTTGAACGAATCCATTGACATGTACGTGCTTTGGATTAATTCGTTAAGACATTTTTGTGTCAGTTTACATTCAACCCAAGAATGCCGTTGAAGGCGTGTGTGTCTATATATATGTACAATACAATTAACAAAATGGGGTTGTAATAATCCTTGGACAAATATATCCATCTTAAACTACTACTGGCCTTTCGAAGTTGGCATGCAAGCCAATATTATGCCTTAATGTGCTGTGAGAAGTTCCGTTTATGTACCTTAAACTCCGAATCTCTGCGTTGGGGTTAACTTTTAGTAGATTGGGGAGGGCATGGTTAAATCGACATTGGCCTGTATGCTGTAATAAAAAATCAGCACGTCTTAAAGAGAAGTAGCGTGAAAACCAGTAAACACGGTGGTTGTAGCATTAATTGGAAAGGAATAGGTAGGCAGTCAGACGGGTGCTGACGATGGCACAGGAAAGGTCTGATCTAGCACTTGTGTTACAAGAAAGTTCTGGGCTTGGCGTGCCACGAGTTGCCGGTCAAGAACTAGGGTTGAATTTTTAGTTTCTGACAAAGTTGACTGTTGCAGATTTAAGTAGTTGTTTCTCTAAATGCACGCAAGATATTGCTTGGCAAGACTTAGACACAGGACATTTCATTTCGTCTCACGTCATCGTCATAACTTCCCTTGTGAAAAATGGGGTAGGTTGAATTATAGATGTCACTTTACAATACAAATTTTATGGGATTAACGTTCTGCCCACATTTTTCTGCTAAAAGAAGTAGTTGTAGTCTTTGTTCATTTCTAACAAATGGGCCACCACGTCTCTCTGTTGGCTAAAGAAATGGTACGCTTTTGCCACAACTAAAAGGTCTTTATGGAGACCATGCCTGAGAAGGTAGTTGGTACATTCATTGAAGCTTCTCCCTCTTGCTATGTCCTTTCTTACAGTTTACAATTCATAAGGTGCAATATAATCAATTTAGCTGTCACTAAACATATCTTTCATTTCCGTTGTCTTATTTTAATTAGATATGTATTAACTGAAATTGTTAAATGAAATAAATTATTGATAGAAAAATATATATTAGATGAAATCGCTAATGCTGTTGTAACGCAACTCTCTTGAGATATAATGTTGAACACTCACCTAAGAGAAAATCTAGCTGCTTTGATTAAGGTACACGGAAAGGGAAGGACTGTTTCTTAACTCTACATTATATATTTTGTGAGATTATTATATGATATGCCTCAAATCTTAGGGAAAATGTAGGAAAAGGGTTTCAGGATGCAGAAGCCAACGTTGAAAAAGAATTCCATTTGGATAATAAGTCAACTATTTATTTAACAAATGGAATATTTCTGGTCTGCCCTCAAATTTCGTTTTATTAGGTAACACGTTTCACACGTAAGATTAAAGGTTTCAATATTCTTTTAAGAAACAAATTGCATATCTTAATTAATTTATCTGTTCAATGCATTGAAGCCAAAGGACCTGGATCAGGCTTGTCCAGTTTTTCCTGTCCATTACTGACCTGTAGCCTGAACCTATAGTTTCAAGTGGCCATACTCCAGAAGGAAAAACCGAGGACTCGTGCCTACACTTTCCCCTGCAAAATCCAAACGAGAGTAGGATTGTTTAAAATGGGTTGAAGAAGCCATGTTACATCTACCACCGCCCCTTGCTAAAAAGGGCAATCTTTGGTTAACTCTAAATTAGCCTTGACATGTGAGCCACTCTGGTCCCTCCTGATTGATTCAGTCATTAACATAGGTAATTTAGGATTGCTATAAGTATTATTGCCCCTTGAAGAGTTAAGAGATTAACTCCAGATGGAATTGGTGTTGCAATCAGTCTGGTCCAATGATTCCTCCCCTTAATCCCGATTTTGACTTTAATCTGTTGGGCTGGAGAGGTTAATTTCGTTGGAGTGACTGTAGCAATGAAAACCAGGTAATAGCAAAGAAAGAAGGAAGCAGATTATTTCATTTAAAAGCAATTATCAACCAATTTCTTTTAGGAGGACAGAATTTATTCATTCTTGTCAATGATTTCGTTCAAGACGGAAGTTGGAACTATTGATTGATGGGATTCAACCGGAAATAAAAAACGAGTAATAAGAAGGTAAAAAGAGCGATTTTACCATAGAAAATTTTGAAAGTTTAACATAATTTTTAATATTATCTCTTATATTCATTTATATCCTAATATTTACAAAATAGTAAGATTTTTATATTTAAATTTATATTTGTTAAGTTTTCGTCATATTGACTTTGCAAACTCCATTAATCCATAACACATAGTATATCAAGAGAGCTGCTTCTAATATTTTATTGGCCTAGAATAAAGTAAAAAAAGGGTCTCAATGAATCAATAATATATGAAATATTGATTGTCTAATAAAAATAAAAGATTTAATTCTTTTATAAGCTTTTTATTAACTAACATTTTTCCTTATTTTATTGTCAAGATTATCCTATTTTTTAATATCATAAATATTCAATAGAGGATTAGTTGTTCATTTACTCTTAAATTTCTAAATTGGATGCATTTGATATATGCTTATATTTACTTAAATTGCTAACATTCTTATGAATATGAATCTCATCACTTAAATTTTTATTTGGTTGTTTAAAATTATTTTCACATAATTGCTTGTAATTCTCACTAAAAGAGTCACTCTTTTAACAAATTTATTAATAACTCCTTCTAAGGATATTAACTATTCTACTCTATTTTTTCACTTATAGAAAAACTTTTTTAGACAACATCATATAAAATAATCATAACATAATTCAACTAGAAAAAGAAAAAGCATATGTATAGAATTGGACAAAGCAGGCAGGCACAATAGGACAAAATTAACTCTACCGTTTATTAGAAAGATATGCCAATGGTATTATATATTCTACAATAAAGAAAAAACAAAGAGTCAAATTTAATATCCTACATTAAAATAACAAATAATAAAATTTTATGATAAAAGCTATTATACTTAAAAATCATTTTTGATTTTTCGAGTAATTCTGAAGCATTGAAAACTAATAGTGATTCACTTTTTTACCAAAAAGAATAGAGATTAACAACAATATTCATATTATCGAAATATTGAAACCAGATTTCCTTAATACTTTCCTAAATTAAATTTATTCATACAAAATCAATCGAACTCATAAATCAGAAAATACTAATTATGACTAATAAATGAAAGAGAAATAAATTGTAATTAAAAAAGGAAATAAGAGATAAAAACTATCAATTATGTGAAATGAAAGAGAAAAATTACTTAAATAAACTTCAATTTGAAATGAAATTATACCTAGAATTGTAATTTACAAATATCATATATAATCAAATTGACAAATTGTAATTTATCTGGATAAAATGCAATTGAAGTAAGAAATGAAAAAATGATAAATTATACTCAAAATTTAATTTGAGTTTCAATTCAAAAATAGAAAATTCAATCTAGATTGAAAAAACTATTATACTCATAATCAAATTTCTAATTTTTACCTAGTCTTCAATTAAAAAAATATATTGAGAAAATATAAAATTGAAAGCAAAAAATAAAAAATAAGAATTGAGAGAATAAATGTGATGCATTAAAATTTCTTATCCGAATAGGAATGATGTTAATGGCGGCAAGACCAAGGCAAAACTCTTGAATTTAAGGCTTTCTCTTACTTAATTTCAATTAGAAAAATGTAAATGTTGGCATTTAGCAAGAGAAATTTCATTTTGGAATGCCCACTTCCACTACTATTTTACCTCCCAAAAGGAAGTTTTCATAGTATGATGATGGACTAACTATTTTTTTTATCAAATTAAGATTGGTATTTTATCCCTAAATAAATTTCTTTAAATCTTTAAAAAAGAACAACTCTTTTAAACCTGTTTTTCTTAAAGTGGAGAACTCTTATATTGTAAAATGACTTGTAAATAATAGGCCTTAATTAGCATGAGCCTTGAATGAGGGCCTTTTTTGCCCTTGTTAAAGACCGACCCTATATGTCACTTGTACAATTCTAATCATGTGGATATAGAACTGTTATAAAATTTTGTTTTTAAAAAATTTAATTATTTAAAATCTTAAAACCAAAATATGTTATATGTTTAATTTGGCAAAAAGTATGATTCACTTATAACGTTTCACAAAAAGTATAAGATAGTCTCTATTATTATATCTAATACTAATTTACATTATAACATTTATAAAATGACACGATTTGTGTAATATCACGTTACTCATGTTAAGGCTAGAATTGTGATTTATGAGGAACTATTGAGAAATTAGGAAATGCACATCATGCTTTAGTTAAATGTGACATGCATATTTTTGCACATGAATATGATTATACATGCATTCATTGACATTTTCTGGGTATAATTGATTTATAAATGTTATTAAAATGTGAATTATTAGTTATTTGTGTTAAAAATTTGTTTGGAGACCATTAGTGTTATTTCAGAATTTTTGGTAAATTTGAGGTACATTTGGACTAGGACAAATGCCAAGTAGTAGGATAAATTGATATATGAAAATTTTGGATGATTAAGCCTAAATTTGGGTGACATTTGGCATAGTTAAATTGGTGACAAATGGACCAGTAATTAAATGACAATTGGACCAATCTTGGAGTGACATGTGGACTGATTAAAGGGTGACAAATGGCAACATAATTAGTGGATTAGTGACAGCTTAATTGTTGAACAAATGGCTAGCATGCTTTAAGACATATGTCTTTGTAAGTTATCGACACCTAGCATGTTGATGTGGCAAATTCCAGCACCCAAGTTTCTACTTCCTTTCTTGCTTCCTTCACCGAAATTTGCTCCAACTTTCTCCTCCGCAATTTGCCTGAACCCTAGCCAAATTGCTGCATCAAAACTAGCATTTTACCTTACACAAAATAGCTAAGAAAACCAGTTGAAAGCTACCTTCATTTTACTGTCTGAAATCAACCTGTTTTCATTATAAGTTTGTGATGAATTTTGCTTGCATGGAGACTTGATTTAATCTGAAGTTTGAGCTGAATTGAAAGCCTAATAGTGACAATCTAATCTTTATGATATGTTTGTTAGTATGAGAATTATGCCTGAATTGAAATGACATATATGAGATATTGGTGAAGATGTAAGCTAGAATATTATGAACTGGAAAATGTTCATTGAATAGATTTCAGTATTTTGATGATATCTTCAACTCTAGATATCCAAATACATTGATTATTAATTCATAATAAATTAGAGACATATTTCTAAAACTTTCCTGAAGAAGTCGAATGTTAATTCTATCTCTAAACATTTCAAAATTTGGCTGAAATTAGAGTTAGGAGTTCTATTATAGTTTTAAAACAGTCTGAACTCTTTTGGATATAACTTTCAGTATACTGAATCAAATTGTAAGATTCTAGTGTTATTAGAAACTGGAAACATAGTGGAACAATTGTATAGAAGAAAGTATTACTAAAATACACAATTTTCCTTGTCATAATGGCCATACAAAGTTATCTCAAAAGGGGGTGTTAGGATGAAAATGCTGAGGTGTGCTAGAATTTGATAATTGGAATGTTTTTACTAAACATGCTTCAGTATTTTGGCTCTATTTTGATCTGTAGATTTACAAATGAAATGATTCTTGATTTAAATTAAACTAGAGACATTTGGCTACAAATGTTAAAAGGAAATTGAATTTGAATTCTATCTTTAAGGTTCTTGAAATTGAGCTTGAAAGTAAGTTTTGGCTTAGGCAGTAGCACTACCAGGGACAGAAACCAGGTCCTATTGTTATTGAATAAACTGTATTGATATAGGAAGAATCAGACAAAGATGTCTTCACAAAATTAATAACTTATTCTTTTAGCTTTTGATTGGTATAAAATTTGTAATTTTTGGATATTGGAATTGAGAGATATGAGGTGTACAAATTGAATGCATGATCTTGCATTAGCCAAAATTTCAAATGTACACAGTTTGTGATATTTTGAGCATAACTCATAGAATAATGAATCAAATTGAATGATCTTAGTATAATTAGAAACTTAAAACATTGGAGAACAACTTTTCAGAAGGAAGTGTTGCCTAATTTTGTCATTTACCTTATCAGAATAATTATGTAAATTTGACCCGAAAGCATATTATGAGAAAACAATATGAAATGATCAATTGGGTTATGAAATTAGTTTTACATTGTTTTATTATGATCCAAACCCTAATTACAAATTAGATTAATGAGGGTTTTGCTATTTGAAAGATATGGTGACAAAATCTCGAAAAGATACCCGGAATTGTCATAGAACATGCATTGTGCATATTGTCTATACATTGATATGCGTAAAGAAATACTTGTACATTTGTGTAAAATTGTGATGTATGAAAATGTGTTTTGTATGATATAGAGGAGCACAATGGATGTCAGTTAGATATTGCTGGACTATCCGGGCAATAACATATTAGAGTGTACTATGAGTAACCTAAGATGGTCTTACTTTGGTTTGTTTTGTTTATTACTGAATTGAATTTGATATTGATGAATGTGTACTGAATTCCAAACAATAATTATCCGACGCATTCAATGCATGTGAATTTCATTGGAAGTATTATTTGTATGTGAATGAGAATGACTAATTGAATTTGATATATACTGATTGTGCTCTAAATTCTATACATGAATTGTTCGAGGAGTTTAATATTTGGGTATGTATTAGAAGTGATATAAATTGTTGTGAAACTCTGTATGATACTTGAATTCTTAATGAAAGTTGAATGCTGGACTTAGGTCCGATGATTATAAGATTCTGATTATGCATCATTTGTGTTTGTTATACATGGTAAGTTCTATAATTTATGCATTTCATGAAATGCAAGCTCAGGTAAAGGTGTTGTGACCAGAGTAGCCCGTTTGATAGAGCCTTGAGCTTAGTTTTATGCACATAGAGCTTTACTTCATGATTTCTGTCTACACGTAGAGCTTTGCTCCGTGATATATGTTTCTGATTGAGCCTAATGGGCCAACATTTGCATCCGTATGTGAAAGGAATTTGGTCACAACAATAATAATGAGTGTGGGATCTCATATGCATCTATATTGATATATAAATATATGTTCTGATTCACAATGATATCATGATTTGCCATGGTAATGTGTGTATTTGGATTATATAAGATCTGAATGATTATATGTGATCTTGTGTGATTGAACTGGGCGATATCATCAATGATGGTTCACTCATTGAGTTCGCAAAGCTCGTAAAAATTGCAATGTGACTTTTTAGGTACGAGATAGGAGACCTATTTCCTTATACTGGACTAAAGGAACCTTTTGGATTAAGGTATGGCTCAGAGGTCTATCATCTGATATCAAAAGAGTTGTAGCTTATGTTTTGTAGTCTTTCTAGAACTTGTATAAGGTTTTGTAAATATTTGTTAATGGATACAGTTTAAGCTTTTGTTCAATAAATAAAGAGTGAGTTTTTTTATAATGAATGCAAGAAATGATTTTAATTTGATGACTTTTAAATTATGTTAGATGATGCCATGTTAAGTTGGATTTATGTTTGCTCTAACATGCCATTATCATAGAATATGTACTTGAATGTCCTTGGGTGTTTGGGTATATACTCTATGGTTGTAGGATGTTGCAATTTGCACCCTTAAACTTACCTTAGTTATGTTGTCATTAGATCAATTTCATGAAACCATTAACTAGTAACATGTGACATGATATTTATACAATTATAATTATATAAATGCAAATAAGTTGTTATAAATTTTTATTTTGTATTTTTTAATTATTTAAAATGTTAAAACAAAACAAATTACATTTTTATTTTTGAATATAGCAATAAAAATTGTAAAATTTTTAATAAACCTTAAATCGAGATTAACAAAAACAAGCTCACTCATATATATGTTATAATCTTTATTATTTGAACATAAAATAGGAACTCAATGCAAGGAATAAAAACCCAAATAACCAACAAACATGAGAGGAACAAACTCAACCACATATATGGTAGTGGCGGATCTCTTTAAAACCCTTGTATTTGTTGGTTGGTTAGGTTTCTGTTCTTCGTGTCAAATAGGTTTCTCTCATTTGTTGAGTTAACAAAGATTAGTTAGGGTTAAGAGAACAAAATAAGATCTAGGGTTTAAATAATAAAAAGGGGATCTAGGGCTTAGAAAGAAGTGGCGTTGATGAAGATAGACGACTCAAATGGATGAGTTTGCTTTGGATATTATCGATTTAGGGTTTGTTAAAAAATGCAAGGTTAATTCAATAGAGCGATGAGCGATGAGCGATGAGAGAGAAAGCATCGAGCTAAGAGACCTATAACTTCTGAGATAACTAGTGAGTGTTTGCTCACTCTCTATGGCTTCTTCTGCTTCTCCTCCCCTAACCCAAACTCCTCTTACCCCATCATCTGTCCATTCACCTAGCTCCCACCAAAAGACCTCTTTCTCCAATCCTAATCGAAACCAAAACATAGACCCAAACATCACCGTCCTTCCTTTGACCAATAATCCATCTCCCAAATCGTCCCCTTCCATCAATCGTTCCCAAAACACATTAGTGACATGTTAGTGTATCTACTATTCAGCAGGAGTCAGAACCAGTAACATCATCTCACCCCCTTGTGATTAAAACTTAGGAGAACACCGAATTATGGAAGTCCGTAGTTTCTGAAGGTATGGAGCACTCCTCGGAAGATAAAGTTTGACCTATTATCCCCCCGAAGTCAAGGAGGACCAAATCTACGTCATGCCCCCACTAGAGTTAGTGAAGAAAGGAGCTGCTCTCTTCAGACTAGTTTTGATAGTTTTTTCATAAATAAACAACCTGTTATTCCTATGGTTCAGAGAGCGTTAGCAAAATCCTGGGCAGAGTTTGGGCTTAAGGAAATTTTAATTACGAGTTCAAACAATTTCTTGTTTAAATTCGACTCAAAGATGTGATTGAATTTGGTTATGAAAAAGGGTCCTTGGCATATCTAAGATAAACCCTTATTTTTGCGAAAGAGGTGTCTGAATGGGAAGGGGGGCAAGGAGATGTTAGGTTTACCTCGATATGGGCTAGATTTCATAATAGAATATTGGAACACAGAAGGGTTAGGATGAATAGCAAGTGTTATTGGTCACCCTCTTCTCATGGACACTCAGACTGCTAGGATGTCTAGGATAGCGTCTGCAAGAATGTGTGTGGAGTTAGAATTACATAGGAGTTGGCCTTTCTCTTTCCAACTGGCTACTTACAATGAAGAAGGGAAAATAATCTTTAAGGAAATTAAGATTAAGTACGAATGGAGACCTGATCACCATGCATAGAAGAGGAATAGGGACTTACAAGGAGGTTGTTTGAGATTGGATTGCAACAAGAGTTGGAGAAAGAGAAGGAGACTATACCAAATAGTTTAAATCAACAAAGCAAGAAGCAGGATTTAGTCTGAGAGAAGACAGTTCAAAGTAATAAGGAGATTAGAATTTTTGACATTCAAATTAAGCTAAGAAAGGGCCAAGGATCTCAATAAAGGGATCATATTTCAGGGATGGAAATACAAGGTGATAAGAAAGCTAGTACTTCTAGTAGCCCTATCCAACTAAGCAAGATCAACAAAAGAAAGATAAATCGAGTGGACACCTTGTGGATCCAAACCTTCCTGCTATGAATCAAATAGGTACAATGTTGGGCACCGATTCTAGAAGCCAACTCTTGCTCTGATACCACAACTATTGGGCTCCAGTTCTGGAACACAACTCTTGCTCTGATACCACAATTGTTGGGCACCGATTCCGGAGCCTAACTTTTGGAGTCATAAAACATGTGCTTGTGCTTGTGCTTGTTACCATATATGGTTATTCCAATTAACCCTCATCAGTCATTCTTGGTTCATCTTCATTATCTGATACCGTAAGCGTCGGGCCCTATTTTTCGAATCATTCTTATACTGAAGCAAATATTCTATGCTCAACTTCCATCCAGATATTGAACATCTTAGAGTCTGAATCAGAATTTGACCTCTTCATATAATTTATAAACCTACGTCTTTAGTTTACTCCATATTGAAAATCATCTCACTTGGAACCCTACAGATCCAGATATATTCAAAGTGTCGAAGCATGTTTAGTAAAATAACACCAGTACATACTATTCCAACAGATTCCTTCACTTTCTTTCAATCAAAACCTTTTTCCAATCAATTTGGAATGCTACCAATTTTCTTTTTTGTCGAGAGATAGCACAATGTGTGAGAAATCTACTGTCTCAAGGGTCACTTCGTTTAGAGGTCGGATAACAAAGATTGGTCAGAAATCAAACAAGGTTCTGTCCTCAACCATATTGAACCTATTTCGAGACAAAAGGCATAACTTACTTTAGGGATATCAGATCAAGGTCCTTATTGAAGGGTTTAAAGGAGGACTTTAATATCTACATCTTTCATGATGGCATTGAAGTGAGATTTTGTCATCTAAAGGATCTGAATTGGACCAGACGATAGGGTTAGATGAAACCAGATGAAGGGTCAAATGAATTGGAAAAAAGGTTATAACTTTCTCTAGAGAACTCTGATTGAGATGTTCTTTAGACGGTTTGAAAGGTAACTTCAAGATCTACAACTTTCATGAAGACCTTGAAGACAAAATGAATTATCTATAGGGTAAAAAATGTGATCAGAAGATAGGATCAGATGAATAGTGCACCAAACAATATGACATCATCACTAGACGATATGACGTCACTAGACTATACGTCATCACTAGACGAAGCGTCCTCACTAGATGATACATCCTCACTAGACGATACGTTCTCACTAGATGACACGTCATCACCAGACGATATGTCCTCACCATATGACACGTCATCACCAGACGATACATCATCACCAGACGATACGTCCTATACTCCTAAGCAACTCCAGTTATAAGGACCATAACTTTTGACTCCGATATCTAAAAATTGCATACTTTATAGTGTTGGAAACCTAGAAAGACAAGCTACAAATTTAATGAAGACATCTTTGTCAAATTTAACCTAGATTAATAAAGATTTTTGATCTAAAGTTAGAACACGAATTTTCCCTTATAGAAGGCTTGAAAATTTTGCACTGTGCAAACTTGAAATGTCTTGAGCATAATTGTTGGCCCCCATATTTTTTTCTCTAGTTAAGCCTAATTTAAATGAATTATGAGGTTTTGATGGACTTAATTTTTGGAGTTATATTATGTTAATGTTAGTAAGATTATATGACAAAGGTTAATTGAATTAAAGTGTTAAGGTAGTAAGATTGCATGAAG
>JANPWT010000245.1:11453661-11464733 GCA_024678245.1 Erythroxylum densum
TCTTTCTCTCACTAGAAAGATATTATGAGCTTTTTGTTACAGTAGAGTTTGCTCTCTTGTATCGCACTTTTGAATACGAAATTTTTCTTTGTAAGCTAAAAGATTGTTCAGTCTTCGACTACGACTAGTATTTATAACCTAAGTCTCCAACTGCTTCTTGCTTCTTGTAGAAACCGTTATTCAGTTAAATTATGTAACTAACTCCAACTGACTAACTATTTGACGTACTAAAGTATCTTTGTATCGCTTGTGTTTTTCTGCTTCTTTTGTGTTTTCTACTTCTTCTATGTTTTTTCCCTTCTTCTGTGTTTTCTACTTCCTCTGTGTTTTTCCGCTTCCACTTCTTCTGTGTTTTTTCGCTTCTTCTGTGTTTTCCACTTCTTCTATGTTTTTTGCTTCTTCTGTGTTTTCCATTTCTTTTGTGTTTTTCACTCCTTATGTGTTTTTGGCTTCTTCTGTGTTTTCCGCTTCTTCTGTGTTTTCCACTTCTTCTGTTTCCACTTTTTTTGTGTTTTTCTACACGCTCAATACACTTATCAAAATAGTTCATTTATTTTTAATATTATTATTGTTTGATTGTCACCAAAATTAATAAAGGTGAAGTCTTCTTGACTTAACAATATATACGTATATATAAAGCATGCAATTTAATAAATTAAATCTCTCATTAAAAAGCCTCCTTTGGTACTTTCCTATCTTAGGCAAGTTTTGCCTATGTGAGCTGGGTGACTGTCGCCTAATCACCACTAGCCCCCTCCTTCCCTAGCAACTATGACCGTCGCTGGTGATGACTCACTTATTCGCACCACAAAACTAGTACAATGTCACCCCTATAGATCGTCACTGGTCACCTCCTTCCCCAACAGCTATGTCTGCCATTAGTGACACTATTTGCATCACTTCGATCCATAACTTTTTCGTCATTTCTACAACTTCTCCGATGGCTACAATCAGAAATTGCACAACTTAAAAACTTATTCCATAATTCCAATAACACCAAGTTTTAAAATCGTGCATAATAGAGCTAGCAATTATAATTTTCTAGAAACCATAAAGTAAAAAGGAAGCATGTAGTAAGATATTCCATAAGCATAACATAAAAAAGGAACAGGCGATGTGTTTTATGATTCATTCAAACAACTTTTAAAGGCAAAGAACACACAAGGAGGCTTGAATATTTATATTTAAAAGAAAAGAAGCATGCAACATTTATCAATTCTCATCTAGAAGATTAAAACTAATTGATAGTTTTAAATCTTAATTTTATCGAATCAATAATAATCAAACGAGTTTAGTCAGATAATATAATTAAAATTTGGCTTTGATACCACTGCTGAAAAATCGGGACGAAATTCGATCTCAATTGCAACAAAATAATTATATTTTTTTTTGTATTTTCATTTTCTAGAAACCAAAATCAATTTAATTATATAAAATGATTAACAATTAAATTTTAATAAAGCATGAATCTTAATTCGTACCTTATTTCAAAGTTTGATCGTATTCTTGTCGTATCTCTCGAATTGTTTATAAAATCAGTTCATCTCAACAACCATAACCACATAAGTGTCCAACCTTTAATGATATCTATAAAATAAGTTGAGATAACTATGTAACTCTTATATAGAGGGTTAAGTAAGGAGTGTTAGCTCCTTTAAAGCTCAAACTTATTTATAAAAAGTTTTGAAAATTTTAGTAATTTAATTGAAATTAAATTCTAATTTCAATTAAACTTTAGTTAAAATTACAAATAATTCTAATTAAATAACAATTATGCCCAAATAAGACTTATTTATTAAATATCTCATATTTAATCATAAAGTCTCTTAAACTTTAAAATTAAGTCTAACTTGAATAAAATATTTTTGCTCTCTTCAACCCTGTTTTAATGTAAGACCCATTAGGTTCCCAAATATATTGGCAATGAATACAAATTATAACCCAAAACTATATTTAGGATTAGATAAATTAAACTCATTTAATTTATCTTTAATTCTCTAATTAAACAATTTATATATATAGATCAAGATTCCTATCTAGCAATACTTCATAATCATCCAAATATTTAGGAATGTTGAAGTAGTTTTGACCAATATTTTGTGTATAATTTTTCTATATAATTCATTCCTTTCATCATACAATGTTCCAATTAGACATAGAGTGTCTACTCTATTTTGAGTTCAATCATATTAATTCTCTACCATTGACTATTAATTCAAATTAATAACATTTGAAAACTATTTACAAAATGTTATTTCACCTTGGATAAGGATTTTCTGAATCCATACTAATCGAGAATAACATAATATTTTTCCTAATTACTTTAAAGTGATGAATCATATTGATCACTCAACCATCTCCATATAGTTCGTGCTATATTCAATGATTACCGACTAAGCTATCCTTATCTAAGTCATGTCATAAGTACTATCAAAATATAACAATTCTTGTAAAAGATAATTTCGGAGATCTTAAGTCAAAGGATCACTTTTATAATCATTACAATGAGAATTTCTATACATATACAAGTATTCTTCTAAATATATTTCTCATATGGGATCAGTTTATTAAATTTGTTCTCTAACAAGCACCCACACTTTTGTTTAAGTTTTACCATACTTTGATCTATGAGATCAACTATTTCTTTATGAGAAAAAGCATAACATGTGTTAGTCATTTTACATTTTATTAATATTCAGTCTTAATAAAACAATGACTAGGAATAATTTATAGATAATAAATACATGAAATATGAATTATAATTTCATTATAATTTTATTTGCAATATATAATTATCTTATAAATTTTATCACATACATCTAAACATATACTAGATAAAGAATATCTTTAAATATTATATCACTAAACTACAACCAAATAAATTTGTTGTAGGACATAAACCAATATATTTAAATTCATCGATCTTTATAGAAATAAAGAAAAATTAGAGTGATATTAAACGTAAACAAAATTTTAAAAGTTTTTAAAAAATTCCTTGTCAAATGTGACTGTTTATAAAGGAAGTATCCTCGATACCTAAAATCATATCCTTAGGGTTAATATGTCAATCGTAAGAGTTATTCAATGTCACCAACGTCGTTTATTTGTCCCCAGCAGTCAAATGCCTTGTCTAAAACAACTTTGGGTTGGCAATCCCATTGCTATGATTTAGATAGTTACCAACTAATTAGCAAGAAAAGAGTGAGAGATTAGACACTTGAACTTAGTGGGAATATAAGCCCTGTCGCATCATTTGCAACGCCCATCGTTGAAAATAAGACCGCAAGAAGTCGTGTTAGGAATGATTCAATTCGAGGAACAAACAAAAATAAGACCACAACATTTCAAGTTAGGGATCATTCCAACCGACTCACAATAACAATAATTCCTGTACCTCCTCGGACCAAAAACGTTTCTTCGACATACCTAGAAGATCCTATTGGCCTTTATCCTTTCTGATGGCCTACCTGAGTCCTTTTGGTCTAAGAGTTGATGATGACAACTCATAACAGCAGGCCATAAACAACCCCACTTTTCTAGATGTCCTCAAACATTGTCCTCGTGACGACAGATTGAGCTGTGGCAATAGCAAAACACGTCTGAAGCTGTATAATTAAGAGAAAATATTAAAAGGGTATAAGTTTATTTTTGAAAATAAAAAGGATAATGTAGAGGGATTCTACGTCTAATAAGAAAACTTTCGTTTTAGACTTTTGGGAAGGCTAGACCTTTCCTTTAATTTCGTCAAGAAGGGTGGGCCGTGGAAATGAAAATGGGGGGGCTGGTTTCCCAAATTTGACAAGCATAATACTTCCCCAAGGAAAGGGTCATCCTTTTTATTCTTCCGCATAAGGCAAACCCAAAAAGCAAATTCAATAAAACAACGTAGTCTCACATGGAGATGAGTCATGAAAGATGATGGTGATGATGGAAAGTTGTGTTGGGACGGCTGGATCTACTCTTATCCCCTAGCCAGACCATATACTGTGTGTAGAAATGATGTAATCCAATACCTTTTGGATATTAGCTCAGTAGACATTAACAATACTACAACCATAAATTATTAGGTCCACTGTAGGATTTGTTTTGATTATCCAAGCAAGGAAAGCGTCCAAATAAGATAAAAGTAATGCAGAAAAAGAGGAAGAAGAAGAAACAAATGCGAGAAAAGGAAGCAGCCTCCTTTCGGTACACACCCATTGGCAACACCATGTACCTTTGCAGATGTTGCCTTCCCACCTAAACCTAATCCCAAATTTCTAACCCTGCTAAAAGGCCTACAGTACATAAGTCAAGGAGTGCCCTGTAGTTTTGTGTCTGCGGGATTTCTTTATCTGTCTGTTGTGAATTGTTTATAGGGATAAATATACTAATATTTTATGTAGTTTGACTTTTTTAATTTCAGTTCTTATATTTTAAAAATTATCGTTTATCTTCTATGATATTACTTAATTATCACATTTTTTCTATCATGTTATGTTAGCTTTATACATATTATGTACTGAAAATAATGTGGTATTAGAAATAATTAGAAAACCAACATAATATAACCTAAAGAATTATATGATAACTAAATAATACCATAGAGAGGTTGATATTAGCTTTAAAAATATTAAAATTAAAATGAAAAATGAACAAATTACAAGGAAATCATGTCCATTAACCTTTGTTTATAAATGTTCTTTTAGATTAATAACTCTTTAAGTTTATGAAATAGTTATTGCAATAATAGTCACTAAAGCTAACAATTTTTCCCTTCTGGTACAAAATAATGCACTTATTATCTGACAACTTGATGATATCTTAGGGCCCAAATGTAATTATGTACCTTAGTCTTTTTTTTTTTTTGGACAAAAGTTTAAGTTATCCATGATTCTTACTCAAAGTTACAACATTTTATTCTTGTTGGATCATATCATATTGCCTATATCTTATATTGTTTATGTTAGAGTTTTCCCATATCTACTCACTCACCTTGTATAAGAATAGTGAGCTACATATAAAATTGCAATCATCTTACTCCTCTATATAAAGAGAGCTCACAATAAAAAAAACGTAAGGCTCTTTCTATTTGTATCTTTTACTATCTATAGGTCTATGTATAACTTTATCACTGGAGTCTTTATGCCTGGGATAATCTTTGATAAAGACTATCGGTTTAGAGATATTTGCACGATTAGATGTTAATAGCTAATGAGCTAGTAAAACCATACTCAACAACTAGCTCACAACAAAGATGTTTACACGATTATAGGAGAAAGTCCAAATTTTGATAGAATTGGTACATAAGAGCACCTCGATGTTAGAAAAGTATCCCATAAAACAAAAAATGAAAAACTATATGGATAGACTTTAAAAGGAGAGCACACAACCCACACAATTTCTAAAAACACCATAGGAGAACCTGGAAGATCCAAGATATAATAGCTTATTTCTTCTGACCAATCTAAATGAATCATCATTGTTAAAGCTTAAGCTTATATCTTTAAAATGTTATAATGACCTCAGTAACCTAACAAACTATGTGATGTGATATTTGGAGATCATGGACCTATATATGGCATTAGATATCATAAAATTTAATGCTTTCTATCCATCTTAATCTTAATGATACCCTATGGCCCAAAGTGTAATTCCACACCCTAGGACATTTTTTGAGTAAAAATTCATTTTGCTCACAGTTTTTAGTCAAACATATAAAATACCATTCTTATTAGGTCACATCATGTTTCTTATATCTTATAGTGCTCATATTAGAGCTTGCCCATACTCTAACTCACCTGGTAGGGCACGAGTGAGCCATAAAAATGCAATCATCTTATTCCTATATGTAAAGAGAGTTCACAACTAAGAAAGTTTCCTTTCTATTTTCATCTTTTACTATCTACATTTCTATACCTAACTTTATCATTAACGTCTTTCTTTTAAGGATAACCTCAAACAAAGATTACATGTTTAGATATCCTAATTTATTTACAATAGTGGATTTTCAACACTGTACACAAGGAGACTAACCACCCTATCTTAGTGGCCTAAAGTTCATGTAAGCACTAATTGATGACATTTATGGAAATTGAAAAGTATAAGCCATATTTTAAATAAACATCTAGCTATATAAATAAATGAGGATCTAACTAGGAGAGGTTCAACAATTACAAGATTGCCACAAGGTGAAACTACCTTCAATGTCCACAATAAAGATTTTCATGTGATTATATAAGTATGTCTAAATTTTGATAGGATAATGTCCACAATAAAGATTTTCATGTGATTATATAAGTATGTCTAAATTTTGATAGGATTAGTTTGGAAGAGCAGCCCTAACATTAGGAGAGTGTCATATAAAGCATCAAATCACAAACTATGTGGATAGAATTCAAAAGGAGAGCATAAAACCTACATCCCTCCTAAATATACCATAAGAGGACTTATGAGATCCAAGCTGTGATAGCCTCTATTTTTGGCCATCCTAAATGAACCACCATTGTTAAAGTTTGAGCTTCCATCTCTAAATGTTTACAATAACAACCAATATGATCTTGGGCCTATGTAGGACATTAGATGTAATGAAATTTAAGAATTTTATCCATATTAATAGGTATAGTGAATTCTATGAGGATTTTTGTCTAAGTTCTCACACTTTAGATCCTATTTTCATTCATGCTTCATGAGTAATAAGCATAGTCTTAAAAATTTAATAACATTGTTTGATATGGTGCAAAGACTTGACAAGACCTATGACATTACACCTAAAGGTTCAAAATGGATGCCATGCAAATCTATAACCTTAATTCCTAATCTATAATAAGTAATAAGGATAACATATAGGAAAGGCTTACTAAGTGACCAACCAATATGAAAGATGCTACTAGTGAAAAAGGCCCATAACTTTGAGGAAACCTAATAAAAAGGTCACGTAGGTTCAACAACTTAGAAGAAGTTGAGCAATCACTTTGTAGACTTACATAAGTTATAAAGTCTTAGAGAGATGATAGGAATCAAGTTGATCAAGGTAAATTTGCACAATAGGTAACAGTAATATATTGTCAAAATGGGTCTGACATTGCTAGCTCAAGCTCGCCTTCCTCGCACTTACTGGATTGATGCCTTCCAAATGGCTGTTTACATCATAATAGATTGCCAACACCTACTTCAAATGTTTCAAACCCCTTATGTCTGTTATACAAAGTTGAACCTAACTACAAGACACTCGAGTCATTTGGGTGTGCTTGTTACCCATGTTTGAAACCTTACAATGCTCATAAGTTCTAATTCCATAGCTAGAAGTGTGTATATCTTGGTCTGCCTCTAATCAGAAAGGTTACAAGTGTCTTAGCACAACTGGATAAATTTATACTTCCAGACATGTTGTTTTTGATGAGTTAATGTTTCCATGCACTGAAGGGTTCCTACATCGCCATTCGACATCATCTAAGGGTGATTATGTCATCCCACTAATCATCAACTCTCAAGAATACAGGGTTACCATTGAAGATATGACGAAAAATCAAGAACAACATCCTCCCGTATTAAATCCTCTAATTCACACAGCAAGTGCACTATGTGCACCTTCGTCGACCTCAGAAACAATGGAGAGTCCAACTCAGTTGAACGAGACTCAACATTTGGTCCAATCTACATATCAACAAAAGGGCCAGTTCACACAAACATACATCCTATGATAATATGTACGAAGGATGGAGTATTCAAGCCCAAGTATCCATTTATTGGGCTCTTAAAAGTTGAGAATCCAATTTCATTGTCTCAAGCTTCATAACCAAACTCAGTGGCAACCGCATTGACTTCACCTCAATGGAAGCAAGCTATGATCAAAGAGTTCGAAGAACTACAACGAAACAAGATGTGGACGTTAGTACCTTGCACTGGTAAAGAAAAACTAGTCGACTATAAGTGGATCTTCAAAACCAAATTCAAGCACAATGGCAGCATTTTTAAAGACAAGGCCAGACTTGTGGCAAAGGGTTTTCAGCAGGCACCCACGGTTGATTATGGAGAAACCTTTTAGCCCTATTATCAAGCCTACCACCATTCGCATTGTGATGACTATAGCTATCTCATTAAATTGGGAAATTTGACAGTTGGATGTAAATAATGCATTTCTCAACGAATTTCTTCAGGAAGATGTCTTCATGCGACAGTTAAAAGGTTTTAAAGATCCACGCCATCCAAAGCATGTGTTCAAACTGGTGAAGGTCATTTATGATTTAAAATAAGCACCTCATGCTTGGTTTGATTGATTGTGTTTCACTCTACTATAGTGGGGGTTCAAAAACTTAAAAAGTGACTTATCTCTATTCTTTCTTCGACAGAAAAACCTTACAGTGTTCATTCTCATTTACGTTGATGATATACTCATCATAATAAACAACTCTAATCATTTACAAAGCTGAATGCATTATTTTCTCTAAAGGATCTAGGCTCTGTGTATTACTTCCTTAGGATTAAAGTCTACCAAGATAAGTTGGGCCTTTATCTGAATCAAACTAAATATGTCTTAGACATCCTAAAAAGATTTAATATGCATAACTGTGCATTGGTCACAACTCCTATGGTCATGGGAAGGCAATTCTCCAAAACAAAAGGCACTCTTATGGAAGATCCTTCCTTATATCGGAGGATGATTGGCTCACTTCAATATCTTTATCAACACAAGACCTGACATAGCTTATCATTCAATAAGCTAAGTCAATACATGTCCCAACTTACAAATATACATCTTCAGGCTATTAAGAGGGTGCTTAGGTATTTGAAAGGAACTTATCATCTTGGGTTACATATCAAGCCCTTTAAGCTACCTTACTTAACGACCTTCACTGACGCTGTCTGGGCCACATACATTAACAATCATAAGTCCACTAAAGACATCTGTGTCTACCTAGGGAATACGCTCATCTCGTAGGCATCAAGGAAACAAAGAGTGATGTCTATATCAAGTTTTGAGTCAGAATATCGAACATTAGCAAATGGGGCAACAGAAGTCAAATGGATACAGTCGCTACTTTCTGAGCTTGGATTAACACTAAAGCAACCCTCCATGATGTGGTGTGATAATTTAAATGCGGAAGCATTAGCTGCCAACCCTGTTCAACACGCTCGTAGTAAACATATAGAAATAGACATCAATTTCATCCGAGAGTTATACCTAGCCGGTGTCATTGATATTGATTACATATCATCTTCTCTCCAGATTGCAGATTGCCTAACTAAAGCCCTTATATGTACACACTTCTTGCAACACAGAGACAAACTTGGCTTGGTTGTTATACCCTCTCGTTTGAGGGGGAATGTTAAAACAAGAAAGATAGGGTTAGCTAGGTGTAAATATAATAATTGCCTATTCATTAAATGCCTTACTGTACAGTCTGTTGGTCGTACGTAGCACCCTAACACATGTATGGCTTGTATTCATTATTCTCTCTCCTGTAACAAAATTCTGTTGTAAGTATTATTATAAAAACATTTCTTTGAGGCTCAGTGAAGTGACTAAGCACGCCATTGATATCTCGTGAGCACTTATTTTTTAATCTAATTAGCTCCTAATTTCTTCATCATCTAAACACATAGAATTAATGTTATGCTTATAATTAGTTTTATACTTTTTTTACTGCACTGATTGGTTTATGTCATACTAGTTAGAAAATGACTAAAAAATATACTGTATCGGACTGGATTGTTATATTAGGATGTAATGTAAAATTTTATCTTATACCAATCGATATGTTGATATAAAAGTAGAGGCCGATACATTGAAAAATAACAAACAAGAATTACAAATTGGAAAATTTGGGGATTAAATGGAACAAGACACTAAAATCTTAATTTCTCTCCCCTTGATTCAGTTTTCCTCTTCATCGACTTTCTCACTTCCTTTATTGTTATTGCTTCTCTAGCATAGTCTTCCTTTATCGTTAGATCGACGTGTCGAAGTACCCCACAAAGCCTCACTCTATATGTGTGTTTGTTCTTCTTTTACCTTTGTTATAGCGAAAAAAGTGTGAAAGATGAGTAATGTTTTTGTTTGGCTAGTTGTCTCTCACTTAAGTAAATATTAAAACAGTGATACGTCATTTTCTGTACTACCTAACTATTTAATCACCTAGAGGTGCAATTACAAATAGTTTTTTATTGCCAAAATATTTATAGGTCCCTTTTGTCTTTATTACGAGGTAGCATTATAACTAAAATATATTGCCCTCTTTGTTCACCTAAATGTGTTTGTTTGTCTAGATATACATGGTTCTATAAACTAATTACCTTAAGACAAGCTAAAACTAAAATATTGTTTGCAGGGAAAGCTCCTCCATTCTCAAGGGGGAAACTTCTTCTTCTTTTTTGTTCACTTTTTTTCCTCAGCTTGATTGATTCACCTTATTGTTGAGTATTCCCTCTTTGGCTTTTAAAGTTATAGTAATTTGAAAGAGAGGGATAATATGTGTATACATTGTTGATGGAAGTTAAGATATTGGTTTCGGCAGGGTTCAATTAGTTTCATATTTCGTATATGTCATTGAATACATTGGTACAATTATATTTTTTTTGGCTAAATATCAATCTTTGTTGTTGGAAGCATAATCAATCCTTTAAAGCTCTAATTCTGAAATGGGCTAAAATGCAAAGGTCAAATTAAGGTTTTCACTTATGAGTGCGAATAATAGATACTAATTACATATAAATTGAGATATTATTTAAATCCTTTAGTAGATTTCTTTGTTATTTTATTGAAATTGCTATTAGAATTAGAGTTGGAACTTGGTAGGTCAAATGGCCCTTTTAGAATGGACTAATTGTCCACAGTGATTATAATTAAATTCGAGACAAGGTTGACACAGAAACTGCAGGTGAACCGGAAGATACGCTACCGTACCGGACCAAAGCAAGGCCCTCAACAAAAGAGCGTGAGCCGCACGTAGCCTAGTAAGGAGCGTGTCGATTACAAACAAATAAAAGAGGGGTGCGAAATGCCATAAAGACCCAACCAAAAATAAACCTCCAATGTCCAATGTGAATGTGATGCTGACTGGGATTGCAATTTCTTAACCCTATACAAAGAA
>JANPWT010000245.1:11464833-11479294 GCA_024678245.1 Erythroxylum densum
ACCAAAAATAAACCTCCAATGTCCAATGTGAATGTGATGCTGACTGGGATTGCAATTTCTTAACCCTATACAAAGAATTAGAAAAACCATATTTAAAAGGAGCAGCCAATGACTTGTAGAGGGAGAAATTTGACCACTCCATCCACATTTTTTAAAAGTGAGGAGAATAGAATCAGTCACTATTACTTATAAAGAAATAAAAGTGATAAGTGTGTAGTTAGCAGTACTTTGCTTTTAAAGTAAAGGGGAAAAAAAAATGTTCTTCTTCA
This sequence comes from Erythroxylum densum, assembly GCA_024678245.1. Lineage (NCBI taxonomy): Eukaryota > Viridiplantae > Streptophyta > Magnoliopsida > Malpighiales > Erythroxylaceae > Erythroxylum > Erythroxylum densum. The sequence continues at coordinate 11,465,103 of JANPWT010000245.1, forward strand.
AGTTATTGAAATGAAAGTGGAGGTTAGTTGGGGGAGGGGGGTTTCAGAAGAACGTGTAATGGTAGCTGTGAGAAAATATCATTGATCTCTAGTCCTGCTGAGCATTGGATAAACTAAGCCAACCAGAACCTGAAGAACATTAACAAGTTAGCGAAAGAGAAAAAAAAGGGATTTTGTTGTTCATCGAGATGCGAGCTTTTTCTTCCGCTGGAATTGGAACCTTCTCCGTACTTCTCCTTTTCTTGCTTTTGATTCTTATTCTTCCCAGTATTTGATCCCAAGTCTCTCTCTTTACGCCTTTCCTTTCGTGGGTTTCCGGGATTGGTCTCTCCCTGGCTGTGATATGCTTGAATCGACCCGTGGATTCTTTCTTGATGAATCTGGGATCGGTTAGACGCTGAGTTCTTTCTGGGTTTCTCTTCAAAAGTTCGTTTTTTTTGGGTGCGGGGTTTGACGGTTTTGTGTCGTTGTCGTTGTTGTGGTTCTTGTCATTGTTTTATTGTTGGGTTCCGGAAATCTTTTGTGTTGTGGCGTTATTAATAGCAGCTTGTTTTGGTGTAAATAGTGTATTACTTTGTTGTTGGGGGATTTCCTCCTTGGATATATGTTTTCGTTGATTCTTGGAGGATTTTCTTCTCTTTTTCCTTTTTAACCATCTTGGAGGTTTTAATCATACAGAAAAGGTTAAAATCAAGATACACAACCCTAATCACCCTCCTTTTTTGTTGTGGGTGGGTTTTCACTTCATAGCATAGTTAACCTTGTTCAGTTTGAGTCAGTTCCTAGTTTTCTGGGTGTATACCGTTTGTATCAAGCTTTCTTGTAATATTTGTTTCGAAGGAGAAGAAAAGTGGCTCATACTGGGTTGGGATGCGTATTGGGGTTGTTTTCGTTCTTTGGGAATACCTGATATTTGCCTTCAAGATCTGATAGAAAAGGTTAGGTCTTGGATTTCGTGGGGGCCAAGCGATATATTACCATCTTTTTATCCCCTGAATTTGAGATGCCCAACAGAAAAATGTGTTGCGAGTGCAATACGAAGTCCGCTGAGTTCCCCAATGGATGCTCTTGCTTAACTTGTGGGACGTGGTTTTGTATTAAATGTAGGAGGGGCTACGAGTCTCATGATGTTGTTACTGAATCCTTTGATGCCAGAAGCAATACTGAATGTGAGGTAAGTATCAAATTTTGCAAGTTCTGTGACGTGGTTAATAGCAAACGTGAAGCTGTGAAGAAAAACTGTGAAAAAGTGCACCCTTCTGAGTCACCTCCCCGTGATAGCCTCGAGCCATCGTCTCCTTTTGGCGGGGAATCAATTCAAAGCGGTCGTCTTGTACATCATCTTGAATCCGGAGATCCTGTGTATTCTTCTCATGCGGCAAGCAGCAGGTGTATCGCCTCATTTAGTGCTCACCCATATCCGGTGTGTGTTCGTGACTCTCCAAGCAGGTAAATAAAATTTCCTGAATATCCAGTTTATGTCAGAAACCCACGAGTGTAACTAACTAATATATGGTTATGTTCTGAAACTTGAGCTTGATCTATCACTTCCATCTGCGAAAAATGTCAGCCAGAAACGTTTAAGTTCTCCAATGCTTACTGCCTCTGCTTTTATCTTGTCTTTTATTTTTCTGCTATTTCTTTTCCCCTAGCAACTTGGTCTTATTTCTGGACTTGATGATGCAGGAGTGATGAAGAGGAAGCTGAATATTCTGGGAAGCCCTGTTACAGTCCATCAAGTGAATATTTCCATGATATTTCAGATTTAGATTCAAGTAGTATTAGCTCTAGAGTTGAGTTTTGTGATTGTAACTCAGTTGGTTCGAGTCCTCTGCATAGGCCGTATAGGAATAATCTCACTTTCTATAGACCTGGGCAGCCTGTACAGCAAGAGCAACATGGAAGTCCGTTGTCTCATAATTATGATCCTTTTGATCAAGAAAACATGGCTGTTTTAAGAATGCCTGAAAAAGAGACTGGGTATTCAGAGAACAATTGTGAATACTCTGATGACATATCAATTTTACATAATCAACTAGATGAACCGCAAAAATCATTGGATTTTGAAAGCAATGGTCGTATCTGGTATCCTCCTCCTCCAGAGGATGAAAATGATGAGGCCGAGAGCGATCCTTTTCCATATGATGACGATGACGATTATTTTGGGGATTCAAGTACAATGTTTACATCTAGTTCCAGCTTTTCTGTTGTTTTTCCATCAAAGGAAAAACATAATGATGGTAACAAGGAATGCCTTAGAGCTGTCATACAGGTGCATTTTAGGGCTCTTGTATCCCAGCTTTTGCAGGGAGAGGGTGTTAGGATCTGCGAGGATGTTAGAGTCATTAATGAGGGCAACACAGATGACTGGCTTGGCATTGTTACCAGTTTAGCATGGCAAGCTGCCAATTTTGTGAAACCGGATACTAGCAGAGGAGGCAGTATGGATCCTGTTGATTATGTAAAGGTTAAATGTATAGCAGCAGGAAGTCCAAGTGATAGGTATCATTTGGTCATCTTTTTCATCTGCTTTGTTCAAAGATATCTAATCCTTTAACATTAATATTGGTTATGTTTTTTATTTTTCTACTTTGCAGTGTTCTTGTAAAGGGAGTAGTTTGTACAAAAAATATAAAGCATAAACGCATGACCGCTCAATACAAAAACCCCAGATTGCTACTTTTAGGGGGAGCACTTGAATACCAGAATGTTGTGAATCAGTTAGCATCATTTAATACATTAGTGCAACAGGTACTTTCTCTGTTGAGCTGAGATTTTCATTGTTTTCTCAGTTAGATTGAAGAGTTTTAATGATTAATGAAGTTTTGAGTGATCTTTTGCACAGGAAAGTGATCATCTTAAGATGATTATGTCAAAGATAGAAGCTCTTCGCCCAAATGTTCTGCTAGTAGAAAAGAGTGTATCCCCATATGCCCAAGAATATCTACTGACAAAGGAAATTTCATTGGTTCCCAATGTGAAAAGTTCATTGCTAGAGCGTATAGCTCGGTGCACTGGTGCGCACATTAGTGCATCTATTGACAGTATTTCTACGACACGGTTGGGACATTGTGAGCTATTTCAGGTAGAGAGAATATGTGAAGAACACGAGAATACCAATCAGTTGAACAAAAAACCTTCTAAAACATTGATGTTTTTTGAAGGATGTCCGCGACGTCTAGGTTGCACGGTACTGTATCACTTCTATCAGATTATATAAGCTACAAATGACAATTTTATTTTCAAGAAGGGGGTCTCATTTAATGGTCGAGGATAGAGTTGCAGTCTTGTAATGCAGAGATATACATTTTTACTGAGGTTGTGATTATGGTGTAGTCTACACTTAATGCTGTCTGTAGATTGATCAAACTTCATGATACCTTCTGTTTGGCTTTCTATTGATCCGTGATATATTACAATTTGATGCTGCAAAATTAAATTCAGTAACTGATTAGTATGATGTAAAGTTCCACTAGTATCATACACTGCAATGTCAGTCTTGGTCAACGGGATGGTGTTCAAGGGGTACAATTTTAATTAATTTCCTAATTATAGGAACCAAAAACTTTGTAGCATAGATGTTTTAAATACAGATTAGTGAGAGCATTGCATACATTCATTGAAACTAACCTGGTGGATCTAATTGGAAACATGAACTACATCTATTGTTTGCCACAATACTGTTAGCTTAATGTAGAACCACGGAGGTGAGACATAAAAGTTATCAATCATATCATTAAGCTATAGTTTACTAAACCTTAGCATCTACTCATCCAAATTAGTTCTCAATTCTATCTAATGATCAGTTTATGACCTGTTGTGTAGATCATGCTGCGGGGTTCATGCCGTGAAGAACTAAAGAAGGTTAAGCATGTTGTTCAGTTTGCAGTTTTTGCTGCATATCACTTATCCCTTGAGACATCATTCCTTGCTGATGAGGGTGCAAGTCTTCCTAAGATGAAACTGAAAAGCTCCATTTCTGAACCAGAGAGCATGACGGCTGATAATTCTGTTTCACTTACCTTTCCAACCGATTCCTGTTCTGAAGCCAAAATCTCTACTTGCGATGATGGGTACATTGGACTAGAGCCAGAGCATACAAAGCCACTATTGTTATCTCGGAAACTTGAGGTCTGTAGTAATCCTTTATCTCATGGTTTGGTAGATCGTTGTTTAGAGAATGCACACTTTGATGCATGTCATGATAAATTTACATCTAACGTGGGAAATGACTCATTTGGTGAGTTTGAGATTCCAAATGTATATAAAACGTCTGCTGTCAGTAAAAACCTTGTGCATTCAGAATTGTATGATAGTTTGAATCAAGAGCAAGGAAAGCATGTCAGTTCTTGTGAATTTACAAGACCTGAGAGGTTTGATGACGGAGAAGGATCTAGTGAATACTTCTCAGCCACTGAAACTCACCAGAGCATATTGGTATCATTTTCAAGCCGCTATGTACCAAAAGGTACTGTTTGTGAACGTTTGCGGCTGTTGCGCATAAAGTTCTATGGATCATTTGACAAGCCACTTGGAAGATATCTTCGAGATGACCTATTTGATCAGGTAATTCATCATTTTTTTCTCTTCACTAAAATAAAGCTAAAGCCGACATAACAATCTCATGTAATGGTAACATTTTCTTTCACCAGACATCGTACTGTAGGTTTTGTAAGGAACCAGCTGAAGCCCATGTACTTTGCTACACCCACCAGCAGGGAAATCTGACAATCAATGTTAGATCTCTTGCCTCTGCGACACCTCCTCTGCCTGGGGAGCGGGATGGGAAGATATGGATGTGGCACCGATGCCTTAGGTGTAATCATGTTGATGGAGTTCCACCAGCTACCCGCAGAGTGGTCATGTCAGATGCTGCTTGGGGACTTTCATTTGGGAAATTTTTGGAGCTGAGCTTTTCTAATCATGCAACTGCCAATCGTCTGGCACCCTGTGGTCATTCATTGCAGAGGGACTGCCTTCGATTCTATGGGTAACTGCTATTCTTATTGAAATATAGTCTTTAGCTTTTGTGGACACTATGGGTGATCATTAAAATTTCTATCTAGCAGGTTTGGGAGTATGGTTGCGTTCTTCCGATATTCCCCAATTGATATTCTGAATGTTCATTTGCCACCATCAGTGCTTGAATTCAATGGTCAGGGCCAGCAAAAGTGGATCAGAGAAGAGGCAGTAGAGGTTCTTTATTTTGCTTGCTTATTGCCTTATTATGTTTTGATATTGATTGCGTAAGAAATCTTGCAATCAATAGATGTTTTCAAATGCACTTTGCTTTTCTAAATCTTCTCTTCTTCCTTACAGCTTTTGGACAAAGTGGAGACTTTCTATTCAGAAATATCTGCTATACTAGACAACTTGGAACAGGAGAGTAAATCTTTTGATTCTGAATTACCAGATGCAAACCAGTTGCAGAATCACCTTATGAATCTGAAAGATCAACTTAGAAAAGAAAGAAGTGATTATCATGTAAGTAGCATTGTTGTTCTTGTTCCGGTGGAACAATCTAGAATGGCTATTCTGTAATCTGTTTAAAGTTGCAAATGCTATAGTTGCAAATCTTCTGATCAGTCTTTATGTGTATAGAGCATGCTACAACACGCTGTTGGAGAGTGTCCACCATCTGATCAAGCAGCTGTGGACATTTTAGAACTTAATCGTTTGAGACAGGCTCTTTTAATTGGGTCATATGATTGGAACCGTCAGCTTTATTTATTAGATTCTCTCCTTAAGACAAAATTTACTGTCAAGGTCAAACAAGGGGATGCATCTCCTGCTGAGCTTCAAAGGTTGAGGAGTGATATATTTTGCAAGGATGGCCAGCTTGAGCCTTGCCAAGAAAATGACATTTCTGGCTATTATAAACCACAGGTGTGTATTGGTAATCACTTAACATCAGAACAGATTGAGACTAGTATGTCCTTGGAAAGTTTTGTTCCTGAAGAGTCAATATGCGAGGACAGAGCGGGGGAGGTCCATTCAGATGGCGAGCTTAATTCAAACAAGAACTCTTGTAGTAGCCTCCCCCCCAGTGCTTCCAATCTGTCTGAGAGAATGGATTCTGCATGGACAGGTACTGAACAATTTGCAGCTGACATTGCACCTTTATTTGCATCTCAAGCTGATGGATCTAGCCCGAGTTTGGTCAATCAAACAAGTCTCTCCGATTATTCTCCCTTCAAAAGGACAATGGCACCAAATAGGGTTCATTCTTTCGACTCTGCCTTGAGAATCCGAGAAAGAATCCATAGAGGTTTACTGCCTTCATCGTTGAATTTGGCAACAGCAAGATCATTTCATGCATCTGGAGATTACAGGAGTATGGTGAGAGATCGTACATCAATCATAATGCAGACTTTCTCCCAGAAATTGCCTATAGAGGCACAAAAGCTGAATTTAGAACCTGGTGCTACTCCCTCATTTATCTCAGCTTCTCATATGGCTGGGGGTGCTCGATTGCTGCTTCCTCAGAGGGGTTGTAATGATATAGTAATTGGTGTCTATGACGATGATCCTGCCAGTGTAGTGTCTTATGCCCTTAGTTCCAAGGAGTATGAGGATTGGGTCACTGATAAGTCAAATGAGAACGAAGGAATCTGGGGTGGAAGTGAAAGATGCAAGGAAGATTCAACATCTTCCAATTTTTCAAGTTGGCAATCTTTTGGTGATGTGAACTCGGATTATATCCATTATGGAAGTTATGGATCTGAAGATCTATCTTCATCAGCTGGTACCCTGTTTATGGATTCCAAAAGATCCCCTCATTTAACAGTTTCTTTTGGTGATGATTCTTCACTGGCAGGGGGCAAAGTCAAGTTTTCTGTCACTTGTTATTTTGCTAAGCAGTTTGATTCTCTTAAGAAGAAATGCTGCCCTAGTGATGTAGATTTTGTTCGCTCCCTTAGTCGCTGTCAGAGGTGGAGTGCCCAAGGAGGAAAAAGCAATGTGTATTTTGCCAGATCATTGGATGAGAGATTCATTATAAAACAAGTCAAAAAGACTGAGCTGGAATCGTTTGAAGAATTTGCACCAGAATATTTCAAATATTTGACAGATTCTCTGAATTCAGGAAGTCCTACTTGTTTGGCAAAAGTTCTTGGTATTTATCAGGTTAGGCTCTCATCTGCCCTATTATGTTTATTGAACATCCGGGGATCAGTGAATGTGTGTGTTGGGAGGTAAATACATCAGTTCTTTCTGATTCTTATTTATCAATTTGATGGCAGGTTAGTGTAAAGCACTTGAAAGGTGGCAAAGAAACAAAAATGGATTTGATGGTAATGGAAAACCTTTTCTATAAGAGAAGTATTACCAGGATTTATGACCTTAAGGGTTCTGCTCGGTCCCGATATAATCCAGATACAACTGGGTCAAACAAGGTTTTGCTAGATTTGAATCTGGTGGAAGAGTTGTGCACAGAGCCAATATTTCTAGGAAGCCAGGCAAAGAGGAGTTTAGAAAGAGCCATATGGAATGATACAAATTTCTTGACGGTAAGCACTACCTTCGGTGTCTCTATTAATTTTCTCTGGCTTCATTTACCTTTGCATCTATATTCTGTTCATTTTGGTGGTCTCATCCTGTACTGTTTTTGACTGGTATGAAACCAGTGACGGCTTTTACTTTTTCATCTATATTTTGTTGATTTAGGTGTCAAAATTGGGCATTTTAATTCTAACTTGGCTTTTAATGACTGCAGTCTGTTGATGTTATGGACTACTCACTGCTTGTTGGAGTGGACAAAGAACGAAAAGAGCTGGTCTTAGGTATCATTGATTTTATGCGACAATACACATGGGACAAGCATTTGGAGACTTGGGTAAAGGCATCCGGAATACTTGGTGGTCCAAGAAATGCATCCCCAACAATCATATCACCAAAACAATACAAGAGAAGATTCAGAAAAGCAATGACTTCATACTTTCTCACAGTTCCTGATCAATGGTCTTCATGAACCTTGAGTCACTGCATTCTTTTTCACTCAGAAGAGCCACATTTGTTGATTGATAAAAGCAGTAGAGAGATAGAGATGATAAAGTGGGAAGGAGTGTAATTCCATCCCCATTTCTTTTAATTTATTTATTTTTGGTAGGATCCTTTTTATGTACGCGGGCAAAGTTGCAAGGGCATAAAAGTTGTTCCTTGTTTCGGGAGGTCTTTGTACATCTTTTTATACATGTGCAAAAGCCAGTTCTTGTGAAGGCTCACTTTGTCAATCAATGGTGTGATTAACTCAGAGCCAGGGAATTTGCAGAAGACAGTCGTAATTGCTTGAGCTTACTGTACAAGAAGGTTGACTAAAACTTGCTTAAACAGTAGTGTAACCGATTAGAAAAGAGGGGATGATCCTATTTGTTTTGTTCTATTTTCTAAACTGCCTAATGAAAGCTAATCCACTCAATTTTCGAGCTAATGTTTCACTCTCTGTTTCTTCCTCCAATAATGAAACAGGTAAAAGTAGAGATTCTTCCTTTAAATCTTAATATCTAAAATTTGTCCAAAACAATTCCTTAGTTGACTTCCGTAACACCTAACCCGAAGTATACCCAACTTTTTTTTATTACCCGATTTTTCCTGACTTAAAACAAATCATATGTTCTGTCAAACACAATCCATAAAATACTCTTTAAGGGCCGTGACGGATGGGGGAGAAAGCGGCAGAGACGTAGGCGGCGAACACAAGTGATGGACACGCAGGCCTACTGTTTATGCACAGTATTTCCACTTGGATAGGCACTTTTTGAAATGTATAAACCGAGGAGAAGTTGCGGATTTTACAACAACCCCTCGTAAAAAATTTCGTTATCGAAATTTAACTGAGCACACTTGAAATAAATAATGGTATAATGTTCGCATTTGCCGCTCAGGCTCCCGTGTAGCTTCCTCTATCGTGTGGTTTCTCTACAGTATCTTAACCAACGGAATGGTCTTGTTACACAAAACTTGTTTTCTCCAGTCGAGAACTTGTATTATTGTAGGCAAATTCTATCAATAGTAGGTAGGTATCCCAACTCTCCCTTAATTCCATGACACAGGACCTAAACATACCCTGAAGTGTTTGAATAGTTCTCTTTGAGTGACCATTTGTCTGAGGATAAAATGCAGTACTAAACTTCAATCACGTACCCAAGGCTTTCTGTAAGTGTGCACCATAGAACTTCACTATCTCATCCACATAAAGCTGGGCTAATTTATTTAAGGGGTAATCATTTCTGATCGGAAGAAAATGTGGGAACTTTGTTAACCTATCCACGATCACCCATATAGTATCGTGCCCCCTCTGACTCTGTGGAAGTCCTACTACGAAGTCCATAGTAATCTTTTTGCACTTCCATTCTGGGACTGGGAGGGGTTGCATCATTCTTGCAAGTTTATGATGTTCTGCTTTAATCTGTTGACATGCTAGACATTTAGCAACAAATTCTGCTATTTCTTTTTTCATTCCTCTCCATCAATAATATTCCTTGAGGGTTGGTACATTTTTTTGTTACCTGGATGCATAACATAAGTTGAGGTGTGAGCTTCCTCTAAGATTTCTTTCTTCAGGTCCCCCACATCTAGTACGCCCAATCATTGCCCCCTCTTCATAGTACCATCTTCTTGGATTGTAAATTCTATCCTTTGCTTGTTCTCAACTTCATCAACTGGGAATCTTATTTCTGTCTCTCTCTAACCTGGTTCAACAAAATGGGGGCGAACTTGAAATGTAGTCACCAGTTCTCTTGAATTTTCCATATTCAATCTAACTCCTAATGATCTCATTTCCACTAATTGTGGAAGGTATATTGTCTTCAGTTGTTCTATTGAGCTGGTAGGTCTCCTGCTTAAGGCATCAGCCACTATGTTGCCTTTTCTAGGGTGGTATTTCATCGTACAATTGTAATCTTTTATTAATTCCAACTATTTCCTCTGCATCATGTTTAGTTCTTTTTGAGTGAACAAATATTGCAAACTCTTGTGATATGGGAGAATTTTATAAGGAACACTATACAGGTAGTGCCTTCATATTCTTAATGTAAAAACCACCGTTGTTAGCTCTAGGTCGTGGGTAGGATAATTCTGCTCATGTTTCTTTAATTGCCTAGAAGCATAGGTTACAACCTTATCATTCTGCATGAGAACACACCCTAATCCATGTCTTGAAGCATCACTATAGATTGTAAAGCCATCACTTCCTGTCAGTAATGTAAGAAGCACAGGAGTTGTTCTTAATCTTTCTTTTAATTCATCAAAACTTCTCTAACAGGCATCTGACCACTCAAACCTCTCCTCTTTCTTTGTTAACTTGGTCAGTGGGGCTGCTATTTTGGAAAACCCTTCAACAAGTTTCCTGTAGTAGCCTGTCAATCCAAGGAAACTCCTGACTTCTGTCACATTAGTGGGAGGTCTCCAGTTAGTAGTAGTTTCAATTTTTTGGGGTTCCATACTAAGTCCTTCAGCTGATATGATGTGACCTAAGAAAGCGAACTTATTAAGCCAAAAATGTGACGCCCCAATACCCCTTAGAAGGATACAGGAATGCCACATCGGACTCACAAATAGAAACAAATAACAGAATGATGGAGAAACATTTCAAAACATACTAAACATTCATTTCATGTATTTTTAGAAATTGAAGCAAACATACATTACAAATCATTCCAAACTTGTTCAAAACATACATGCATTATATCACGTGAACATAATACAAATTTGTTCCAAAAACCGAAACCAGCTTGAAACATAGTTATTACAAAAACTTACAACAATTCATAATCATACATTTTATATACAAGCCAAAATAAACTCAAAATACATTTTTATCAAAACAAGACTCAGACTCTATTGGCCATTGCGGTTGACTCGTCCCAATCTTTACAATCCTCGCTTTGAACCTACACGGGGCAAATCTACCGTGCTAAACATATAGCTTAGTAAGTAATAAATAATTTATATATAAAGTAATAACTCATCATATTGAATCATGTAATAGAATAAGCATGCATTAACAGATTGTTCTAACAATAAATCAAACAAAATGCATTTCAAAACATATTTTATAGTTAACAGAGCTGAATATCAAAAGAGGGTATAATCCCTTCAGAATTAGAACACAATTTTGTTTATGACAGAATCAAAGATATATCATAATACAAAATCAGATGACTGCCAGGCTACTTACAGAAACAAGTAACGAGACTTATACAGGAGAGACCAAAGTCTCGACATTGAAATGTCACAGGAGTAGCTGCAGACCCTTCTAAACATGCCTATTTACCTACAACTAGGACTCAACATTTTTAAAACAAAACAAAGTCATTTAAGACATTTCATATGCAAACTAAGTAGTCAGTCATATTCATATGCAAGTAGCACTTCCAATGATATAAACAAGCATCAAACACCTCAGACAATCATTGTTCGAAATTCAGAATACAATCGACATAAATCAAATTCAACAAGTAGAGCAAAGTAAGGTGTGACCATCTAAGATTACTCACAAAAACTCCTTTATTGCTTATTGCCTCGAAGTCTTGGCAATATTTGGAAGTAGTGGCTTTATGCGTTCCTCTATAACATTTAACACATATACAAATCACTATTGTGCATGATAAAGAATTCATTTATGCATATTAAATATATATGATGCATGTTCATGACAAATTCTAGAGTATATTTCCTTACTAAACTAATGTAAAGATCAATTGTACTTCAAAAGTTCCAAAATTCATACATTCAATTACTATTCTAGCTTTTGCTGGAAGCACCTCATTCATGTCAACTTTACATAACCAATAAGATTAAGAAAATGATGTATTTCTGTAACACTCTCTTATAGAAAATTGTTCCTCTGTGTCTTAAGTTTCTAATGATACTAAGATCATACAATTTGGTTTATTATTTAATGAGTTATGCTAAAAAAACCATAGATTGTGTACATTTGAAATTTTGGCTAGAGCATGATCATGCATTCCAGTTATACAACCCATATCTCTCAATTCCAATATCCAAAAATTACAAACTTGATACCAATTTAAAGATAAGATAATAAGCTACAAATTTGGTGAGACATCTTAGTCTAATTTGGCCTACATCAATACTGTTTATTCAATAACAACAGGATATAATTTCTATCTCGATTAGTACTACAGCCTCAATCAAAACTCAATTGCAAACCAGATTTTGAAAGTCTTAGAGACATAATTAAAATTCAACTTCTTCAATAAAGTTGTAGAAATATGGCTCTACTTTAATTTGAACTATGAATCACCTCAGTTATACATCTACAGATCAAGATATAATTAAAATACCAAAGCATGTTCAATAAAAACAATCATAAACCTATCAATTATATATTTTTCTTAAGCAGATTTCGGGTCTAATTTGCATGACCATTTTGACCTCAAAAATGAGATATTTAGGGAACATCTTCAAGTTATAAAATGTTCCTATGTATTGAAACTAATGACATCAATATCATGCATTTTAGTTAAGTATCCTGCAAGTTATAATAAAAAATCTACAGACTGTTTTCATACCTCGACAAAACACCAATTTCAACTTCAAGCCAAATTTACAGAATCTTAAGGACATATTTTGAATTCTATTATTTCATAAAAATATAGTTCTATGTCTCTAGTTTACTCTAAATCAAACTCCATCCAATTTGGATATTCACCGATCAAGTTATGCCTTAAATACAGATGTATGTTCAATAAAATACTGCATATATCATATTCTAATGACTATAATCCTTCATCTTGTTAATCATATCACCGAATTTGCTTCTTTTGTCACCACCCACATATGCATCAACACCTTTTCGACGGGCTGTCTTCTTTATGAACCCCCATACGGCCCAAGGAGTGGATGGGTTTAATGCGCTTTTTTATCAGTCCCAGTAGACCACTATCGGGCCGACGGTGGTAGAGTTGATCCTAGCTATATTTCGTCTGGAGAAGTGGGAAAAGGACATCAACTAAACTATCCTGGTCTTGTTACCGAAAAATCCTAACCCCCCTCATATCTCCCAATTCCGACCCATTAACCTTTGCACGGTTCTTTATAAAATTATTACCAAAGTCATGGTTAATCGGTTAAAAAGCCACCTAGGTTACCTAGTGGCCGATAACCAGTGTAGCTTTATTCCTGACCGGCATATTACGAATAACATTATTATCGCCCAGGAAGCCATCCACACGATGCGGTCCCTGAGAAGGCGTATGACCGCCTTCAGTGGGACTTCATCCAGGACACCCTTACCGATATCGGCCTCCCCACTACTCTCATTTCCGTCAAGGGGACCCGTTATCTCCTTATCTTTTTGTTTTGTGCATGGAACGATTGGGGCATCTCATCTATCGGACCGTGGGTCACACTCATTGGCGACCGTTTAAACTTAGTAGACGGGGACCCCCGCTCTCGCACCTTTTCTTTGCCGACGATTTAGTCCTATTTGCGGAAGCCACGGTTTCGCAGGCCCAGCTCTTGGATCACACTTTTGCGCTCTTTTGTGCAGCTTCGGGCCAGAGTGTCAATAAAGCTAAAACTCGACTGTTCTTTTCTAAGAATGTTCCTAGAGCCACCGCTCGACTAATTAGCCACGCCCTACATGTCCAGAGTACGACTAATCTTGGCAAATATCTGGGGGTCCCATTGTTACATGAGCGTACTACTCGCCATACTTATCAGTATATCCTTGATCAGGCCCAGACGAAACTCTCGGGTTGGAAAGCTCATCAGTTAACCTTGGCAGGTCGGGTTACTTTAACCCAATCCGTCATTGCTGCACTTCTCATCTTCACTATGCAGACGGTCCGGCTCCCTCGCCAGCTTTGCGATGGACTAGAAAAATTAATGAGGAACTTCATCTGGGGAGCACATGACAGTCAGCGGAATATCCATCTTGTCAATTGGACCACCGTCTGTAAACCCAAATTTGCAGGCGGACTGGGCATTAAGCGGATTCGTTCGTCTAATGATGCCTCCCTCGCTAAGCTAGGTTGGGCCCTCTTTACCAAACCTCATGCTTTGTGGGTCCAAATCCTCCGGCCCAAATACCGCCTAGACTCTACTCATCTCCCTCTGACGTTGGTGTAAGTGATAAGTCGACTTGTACCATGTGTAAGTCGACTTACACGTATTCAGTACCGATAAGTCGACTTGTACATGGGGTAAGTCGACTTATGCAAGGACGG
>JANPWT010000245.1:11496915-11508628 GCA_024678245.1 Erythroxylum densum
TCTTAATATAAGATTTTAACCTCTCCTACTATTTTATTTGTCATTCTTCCATTGACCTCCGATTTTCACGATTTTCGAAGCGTGGGTTTTCTAAAAAAATTTTCTACCCCTTTTTGATAAAATTAGAGCCTTCAGGTTTTAGTTAAAAATTACGGATAAAAAGCAAAGAGAGTCATTTATGTGGCGTTATTGAATATAATTCCATTTTTGGGTGATTTTGCGATCCATAGAGATCCGATTGAGGAGATTTCTGATTCTATTAATCTAGGGACATGGAAATTCATTTTAGCTTAAGAATTGGATTTAATTTTGGGCCCTAAGTAGATAAATTTTATTGAGAGAGATTAAGGTGAATCTTACAAGATTTGCTCAGATAATATTAATATAAGTTCGATTCAGGTTTCTTTTCATGGTGAGGAATCCCTCCCTCGTGAGATGCGCATCCAGATGTCACGTAGGACGTCGGGCCCGTGTCTCACCGGGGAGGGGTTCCAACACGTGGGTAACAATTTATAATGGAAAAATAAGCAAAACCTTTAAAACCATTTTTCTTGTCATAGAAAATTTTCATTGAGTTCATAAAACATATGTTTCTTAAACTTTCAGCCAAAAATCCACAAGTTACAAAACATGAATGCATCAAAGTTGTTAACATAACATAAACACATAAGCACATCGGAATGGTTTGGGTAGATCCATAAACATGATGCACTACACATTTCCATATAATGGTTTTGTGTAGCCGTAAACTTGAGGGAGTCCATGAAGGAGCTCCGTGTCACTAGCAGGCAGGCGGGAGAAGTCTTTGACTTGGTTAACATGCACGTGACATTCTTGAGGGACTACGACAAACCCACATAACACATATTTCATGAATTGAAAATATTTTGCCCCAAATGGCACTTTTTTACAAAACTTGTGTTTCATAAACATAAAATATTTCATATGCCTTTCTAAAAATTAACTTAATAAACTTGCTATTCTTTCAAAAATCATTTCCATCATTTAATTTATTACCAATTAACATAATTCACATACAACCATGTAGCACATTCTTACAACATTTACAAAAACAATAAATGCATATGAATAAAGTAGTTGAAATCCTTTATTGTCAGTTTTTGAAAGAAACTTTGAAGACTTATTATTTAATTATAAAAGTGAAACCCACCTTGAATTTCCTTGCTTATAACTTGCTCAAATGTGCCTCTCCTCTTGCTCCTCTTGTCTTTCTTGATTTTCTTTTCATAGGCAAAAATCCTAAGTTCAAAAGGGTTGCAAAATTGAAGATCCACATAATACATTTACTATAATTGATCTTAGATACCTAAACCCATGCATTTCCTAAGCTTCATGAACCAAAGCTCTTCCAAAATCCAAAGCATTAAAATGTTCTTACCTTAAACCTTCACCCAACAAAGAGATGTTTAGTTCAAAAGAAAGCTCTTATCTTTCTCTACCTTTTCCCCTTCTTGCACAACCCAAAAATCTCTCTAGAAGGCTTAGAAAAGATTAAACCCTAGCTCAAAACCCCATTCTTTTCTCTCTTCACTAAAACCTCTCTTTCTCACCTTTTCATTTTCGTATATCACTTCTTCTTTCACCTAATTTCGTTTTTCTTCTTCTCAACCATAAGACAACGCCTTTCCTTTCCCATTTTACCCTTAATGAATGAGAAAAGTCCACCTTGCCCTTCCTTTAATGCCTTAATGTCTTTAACCTTAAGTAAACTACCCAAAATACCCCTTTATGCATTCTTACCACTTTTAATTCAACTAACCCATGAAATGAATTCTACTAACATAGACATAAAAAAATAACTCTAAAAAATTCACCTATCCAAACCTCATACTTATTTAAATCTTGCTTAACTGAAAAAAAAAAGCATTCAGGGGCCAACATACTATACTTAAACTTTGGCTCATTTGTATGCAAACTTGGAGTTCGTTGCAAAGTCTTTATAATAGTTGGTATCAGAGCTATGTTTGTGATTCAATGTTGGTAGCAATAATCATAATGAGTGTGTTATATAGGTAGAGCACTCATTGATCCTTTACTTTTGGGTGAAGAAGAAATCCCTTCTTATGCATCACGTTTTGAAGATTTGGAAAGGCTGGTCCAAACATTGCATGATCAAATGGTTGAATTAATTAAAGTACGAGAGGATGCAAATTTTGAGACGATCATCCTTAAATGTACAGTTGTAACTTAGGATGTGGGATATAGTAAAAGCACCATGCTTAAGGTGCGGGAACTAAAAGCTTTCGAGGGCACTCAAAATGTTAAGAAACTCGAGAACTTCTTATGGGAAATTGAGTGGTATTTTGAAGTTGCTAAGGTGCTGAAAACAAAAAAGGTGAACATTTTGGAAATGTATCTCTACGGAGATGTAAAAATTATAGTGGAGAACTCAAATATCTATTAAAATCTGTAATGGTCGACCTCCTATAGATAAATGGGAGAGGATGAAAAAGAACTAAAAGATCAATTCCTTCCCAACAACATTTCTTCACTTGTAAGAGATGCCTTTAAATGGATAAAGCAAGACTGGTTTGTAGGAGATTATGTTAAGAAGTTTAATTTTTTAATGTTTAATATTAAGTATATGTGAAATGAGGATAAGTTGTTCAATTTCATATCGGCTTACAACCTTGGGCATAGATGGAGTTGCAAAGGAAAAATGTAAAGGATGTCGTGGGAGTTAATGTGGCTATAAAAGCTTTAGTAGACTTTAAAGTGCCAAAGGAAACCAAAGCCTCTTCATCTTCTTAAAAATCAAAAGGCATTCACCAAGAGAAGGTTGAAGGAAAGAAAAATAAAGACTAAGGTGAGAAAAGGGAGAATGATCATAACAAGAAGTCTAAACAAATTGGACAACCTAAGAAAGTTGAGAAATCTTCCAAGAAAATTTGTATTTCTTCTTATGTAGTAGCCCTCATTATACCTATGATTGTCTAATAAAGGAGAAGTTTAATGCCTTGATAGCAGATGCTGATAATGAAAGTGATAACTCAAAAATGAGGCTTAATCCTATTTTCTTACTCAATGTGGTGAGTATTGCAATAAGTCCCTTATATATATATATATATATATATAATATATGAGATCAGTGGGAAGGAGCTTATGGATATAATGGATACAAGTGCCACTCATTCCTTTGTTGTAGAATGAGTGGTGCAAAAGTTAGGATTAAACTTAGTAAGATCTTTACAAAGATGAAAACTCCTACCATGAAAGCATAAGCAATGGAAAGAGCTATATATAATATTCATTTGAGTGTGGGAAGATGACATAAGAAATGTAAGAAATCATGATATCTTTCCTTGATTTCGACTTGATTTATGCATCAACTTCCTCAAGATAGTAAAGGGGGTGTTATATCCACATCTTGAAGGTATTATGCTAATGAATGATTAAAATTCATATTATATAAATTGTTATATGTCTAGTGAAGGAATGATGAATAAGACTCCAATAGTGAAACATGTTTCTGCTATGAGCATTGAGAAAACCTTAAGAAAGATACAGATACTTACATTGTATCCATATGGGAAATTACTGAAGACTAGGTAGTAAAGGTCCCAGATATCGTTGCAAAAGTGTTAAAGGAATTTAAGGATGTGATGCCTAAAAAGTTACTAAAGATTCTCCCTTCTCATCATGAAACCGATCACAAGCTCGAATTGGTGCCAAGTATAATTCCCCTTGTTTGTACCATTAGAGTTGGTGAAGTTATTGAAGTAGCTTGGCGAGTTATTGGAAGCAGGATACATCCAACCCTTTAAAGCCTCATATGGTGCTCTAGTATTTTTTCGAAAGAAGCAAGATGGAGCCTTACGCATGTGTGTAGATTATCTGGCCTTGAATAAGATGACTATAAAAAACAAATATGTTTTTCCTTTAGTTTTAATACATAGTTAACAAATTATTGAGGGTTGTGGTGTTCACGAAGCTAGACTTATAAAATGAGTATTGGTAAGTGTGGATTACAAAGAGTAATGAGTAAAAGGCGACATGTGTAACTTGGTATGACTTGTATAAATTTTTAGTCATGCCATTTGATTTGAAAAAAGCCCCTATAAATTTTCCCAATTTGATGAATGACATTCTATATAATTTTTTAGATGATTTTGTGGTGGTCTACTTAGACAATATTATGGTCTATAATACTAACATGGTAGAATATGTACAACACTTAAGAAAAGTGTTCGACTAGTCGAGAAAACATAAAATTTTCATAAAGATGGAGAAGTGTGAGTTTTTTCAATCAAAAATCAAGTTTTTGGGACACTTGGTAAGCAAGGGTTAAGTGCGAATAGATCCAAAAAAGGTATAAGAAATTGTTGATTGTAGGTTCTAAAAATGGTGAAAGAACTTAAGAGTTTTCTTGGCTTGTTGAATTACTATCACTGATTTGTTGTGGGATACTTGAAGAAAGTAACATCTTTAATGAATTCATTGAAGAAAAAATAAGAATGGTGCTAGTTAAAGACATGTCATGAAGGACATCTTGTTGTTTTCGAAAGTCGTAAACTCAATGGTGTCAAGCAATGATACTCTACATATTAAAAGGAGATGTCAACAATAGTATATTACTTAAAACTTAGTGGGTACACTCATTGGGTACTAACACTCATTGGGGACTAAGTTTATTGTTCTTATAAATAATATAGTTAATATCTTTTTTAGGATCTAAAAGAAATTGTCTGTAAGGAAAGCTTATTGATAAGGGTTTCTTACCAAATATGACTTTGTAAGGGAGTATAAATTAGGGAGACATAACAATGTGGCTGATGCATTGAATCATAAAATGTCTTTACAACCTTGTACACTATCACTCGAGTTGAATCAAACCTATTGAAGCCAGTCAAACTAGCAACTCCTATTAACAACACCTATAACCTAATTGTGAAGCAAGTAAAAGATGGTGTTATGCGACAATTTTGGCTAGATGATGATGGTTTCCTAACAAAAAAGAATAGCTACTTGTAAGTTCCAAGTTTTGGTGCCTTACAGAAGGAGATGTATGACTTATAAAGGGCTAGTCCCCCAAAGTTTGACAAATGTTTGTGTTCCTTTTTTGAACTTACTATTGGCCAAAGATGGAGAATAACATTCAGGTATATGTCAAAACTTTCCTTGTTTATCAATTGGATAAACTTGAAATAAAGAAAGAGGCAAGTTTGTTACAGCTCTTGCCTATCTCCAAAAGCCCATGGATGTCAATGTTAATGGCCTTTGTTGGGAGGTTCACAAAGGTGGACAATATAGCTTCAATCATAGTGTTAGTTGATAGGTTCTCCAACTATGTAATCTTTGACCCAACTCTAGTTTTGTGTCCCTGGATTATTGTTGTGGAGCTGTTTTACAAAATATGGTCAAGCACTTTAGGATTCCAACAGACATTATAAGTGACCCAGATGCTTGATTTGTTGGCCAATTTTGGACATCCCTCTTTAATATGATAGGGTGTGAATTAAAGTTCTCAACTGTAAATCACCTATAAATAGATGGAGAAATGGAAATGATCAATGACTTATAGAGGAATAATTACAATATTATGTAAGTGAAAGTTATCAAAATTGGCTAAGTTTACTAGATACTACATAGTTTTGTTATAACTTTCAAAAATCCTTAATGATGGAGAAAATTCCTTTCAAAATTTTTCTAAGACAACAACCTTTAACCCTTCTCAAGATAGCTCATCACATACAAGGAGGAAAGTGTATGATTTCTTATCGATTTATGAAGGAAAAACATGAATTATTGGATGAAGTAAGGAATAATCTTCGCAAAGCTTCCAAGCAAATGAAGAAATATGCAGAACAAAGATGAAGTCCTCTTGACTTTGATATTACTGATAAGATATTTCTTAAGCTAAATATGGAAATTTGAAAGAAAATTAATAGTAAGCAAGTGTGTCAAGGTTAGTGCCAAAGTATGATGGGCCATTTGAGATCCTTGAAAAAGTATAAAATTTAGCTTATCAACTTAAGTTACCCGAGCGATTAAAGGTACACCCTACTTTTCATGTAAGTTTCCTTAAACCATATCATGAGTATTCATTAGATCCAAATAGTAGTCAAGTAGAAAGAGCTCCACTGGTTGTAAGGAAACAATTTCATGATCAAATTAAAAAGATTTTAGATCATCAAATGATGGGGCAACACAAGAAAAATCAAAGAACAAAGTTCTTTATTTAGTGGAAAAATAAACCAATCTTAGAGGCTACTTGGGATAAAGAAACTTGATTGTGGCAATTTAAAGACTAGGTAAATGACTACCTTCAATTTGTTCTAATGAGGGCATCAGGTTCATCTAGTGAGAGTGGTTTGTTAACTTCTTAACATTGTAGGACCCTTTTTGTTAGCCATTAGTGAGCCTTGCCTAACTCCTAGCATGGATTAGGCATAAGGAAAGCATGCTAAAGGAACCAAAGCAACTTAACCAAATAGGATCAACTATAATTCTAGCTTCAGTTAGCTTTGATAGATCGTAGGGCATTGAACGACTTGGCTAAGACAAGTTGTACTTCCCTAAGATGTATTTGGTGGAACTAGGGACAAAATTGTGCTCAAATGATAGACCATGGATGAACAAACTAAACCATAAGTGCGCATTAGTAGGACCATATGTAGTTTGGCTCGGAACTTGGCTAACTTCACCTTTGAATGAAGATCATTGGTGATGTAGCAAAATTAGTGGGATAAATCATCAAAGAAGTGGGAGGACATGGAGAAGAACATGGATAAGTTGTCTTATCTCCATTTATCACATGTTTCTTTTACTTAGAAGTTGGATAGTAGTAAGATATGTGATTTACCCACTAAACTAGCGTCTAAAGTGGTTAGAGATGTCAATCACCAACTAAGTTAATAACTTAGTGTCCTTGTGCCCACTTTCTTGTATGACTGCCTAACAAAACAAAAGCCTATAAATAATTCATTTAAGTAAAGACTTCATTTATTAAAGAGAGTTCCAGCTTTTGTATCCTTTGAATCAATCGAGAGAAATATAAATGTTGACAATTTTTTTTATAAAACTTAAAACCTATTTCTCTTCTTATTACTATCCATTTTATTGTGTTGCCTTAGTGAATTTAGTGGTTTTACTTTAGCCTTTGTGAGAAACAACTTAAACACAAGAGAATTAATAAGGTTGAATTTAATTGCGAAAGTTCAACTACTGTATTTAGACTTTGGTTCATTTTGTGTGCAAACTTTGAGTTTTTTGCAAAATGTTTATGCCAACAAATAAGACAAACAACCAAAATTATTTGTGATTTTTTCATTATTTTAAATCCTCCAAAAATTTTAGACTAAAATAAAATTAGGAGCATAATTTTTGATATTTTTAAATAATACTATCAATTCACGTGTTCAAATTTTTTTAAAAACACCTGATATTTCATATGTGTAAATTTATTTAAAATATCGAATAGAAATTAGTTTTAATATAATGTAGACATTTTTTTATTAAATTATTAAAAATATAAAGTTAACTAAAGAAGTAGTGTTTATATATGTTTATGTTTATATTTATCACTTTAACAAATCATTTTTCTTAAATATAAAAATATAGTAGGATCAATTTAGCTAACTCTTCATGTTTGAAAATTTAAAACCTGAAATTAATAAATTTAATCTTCAAATTATATATTTAAAAATTACAATTCATGCATTTAGTTGATCTTTTAAAAATAATTCTTACTAATATTAAAAATAGAATAAAATTTTATATTTATATAATTATTAGAGTATTAAGGAGTTAAAAATGTCATGTCATTCAAAGCATTAGTATAGTTTATTAACTTAAAATAATTAATTTGAATTCTTCACTAATAAGGATAAATATTATTCAGTGAACATTTTATTTAATTTAAACAAAATACTACCCAATATAATAATAAGTATATGATCTAGTGTTTATTTCTAAAGATTCTCAATATAATTTTAGGTTATAATATGATTTATAAAACATTACATTAAATTTACGGAGACAAAGATAAAATATATAAAGATAAAAATTTCAAGAAATCAATATATTGTAGTAGATTTTAAATGAATTGTAACTTTGGACAATTTTAGTATTTTAAACCAAGTCATTATTTTAATTCTAAATGAACTATTTAAATTATTGTAACAGATACAGTAGTGAAGGATGAAAATGTAGACAAAGACCCAGCAAGGTATCAAAGCATTTCTTCATTCTAATTCAGAAAACAAAAAGGTTTTACATGTTGTCTCTCACTAGCTGAGCTCTTTCAAAACCCTTATAACGCATCCCTAAGCTCCTTTGCTCTATGTACAATAAAGACGACACATAAAATGGAGCTTTTATCCAATAGATGCTCGGAAATTGAAGGCTGATGCAGAGTCCATGTAATCAACAGACCGATACCTCCTACTCCAACACTGAGATCTTATTTAAAAGGTGATCAATTTTTTTTCTTTTCCCATAAAGTCTTGTCTTTGAAAGGTAACAAGAGCCATACGTTGTACGGAGAGACCATATGGCACTTGGTTTCAGCAGAATCTACTGTCAATAGGTAGCCACTGCTATTTGCATCTCCCTCTCAGCAACCGGCAGGAAACTGACTCGCTTCTTCACAAACCAAAAAGAAACAGTTGTAATTTACTGTCTCTAACATGGGGATCTATTAAGACATGCATTCAAGTTTACTGGTTTTCAGCTCTGTCGATTGAAATTAATAGTACACAGACAGGAGCTTTACTAAGTCAAGGTTCAGTTATATCATGCCTAGAAGATAAGCAGCATGTGGTTAGCATCCTTAATGATCAGTGCTTAACAATAAGCATATAACCTTTCTGCATCAAATGCTAGCTTACAACTCAGAATTCAATTAATTCTAAGTCTAGTTTCAATTATATATCTGTGCAAGATAAGCAACACGTGGTTAAGATCCGTAATAAGTGCTTAAATATAAACACATAACATGCACTGCCTTGCAGGATAACTTACCAGTCAAAATTCATGCAATAATTACTAATAAGTATTTCTTGATTAAGAAGAGAAGGCAATGTTTTTATCAAATTGGAGTTAATCAATACTCTATGCGATGTACGGAGAAGGAATCTGAATGAATAAGAATGGTATGCTATTAAGTTCCTTATTTTTATTACAAATTAATGTTTCTTAAGATGTCTCGACTGTACTATCAACACCATCACAATTTATGAGAAGATCCTGGTCAATCCCACCAATTAATACAAGCTAGCATCTCTTGCTTGAATAGAGACGAAGAAATGGCCTATAATAAGCTAACTTCTAGTTAGAGAGAGAGAGAGAAGCTCAACAGGGCATTAATTAATTGACAAAAAGATCAGGCAGTTTCAAAGTTTTGGACTTTGGATGGTATTGACTACGAATGTAGCCTTACAATCATGGAAGCCTAATGTCTAACTAGTTCTCCTGTTAGCTCCAAAATTTATGACAAAAGATCAGATAAGATTGACAATAGACCTCGGTCATAGTTTGTGAGATCCTAAATCAAGAGCGTACTCAATTATGCTAACTCAAATTGATGTGTCATAATGGTCACAAGCATTTATTCAAACTATCATTTATTAAAAAATAAGTCAACGTATCAATGCACAAGGCTCTCCGCTTTACGGAAATCTAGAAGGGTCATAATATACACAATCTTCTCTTTTTTCTTTTGGATTTGAAAAGATATATGGAGTTAAGAAACTATCACTTATATTATTCCCATTTGTTTTCTCCTAGCCGGGAATGTTGATGGCCAATTGTTGCCGAAGTTAATTGCCAAAAACAAAAGGAAAAAGAAATTCTCACAGCTAACTGAAATTCTGTCAACATTACTTTTCTAACTAGTGCCCTTTTTGAAAATGAATCAGAATATCGAATATTACTGAACCTTTGTTGAGAAGTGCTGAAATTATAAGATGCACCACATAGCATAAAGCCATCATGAGATTTCTTCGAAAATCTCAATCCATAGCATATATTGGATCGCTCAGAATATCTATTAATCTTAAGTTCTTGGTCACCTACTAGCTGAGCTAAATGTCTATATACTACCTTCCCTTAGTCTACTTCGATTTCTTAGTAAAATAGAAATCCACACTAGGTAATTGCTATAAGAGCACGTTGATTGTACCAACCAAAAAAAGTCTCAACTCCGATATGCTTTCTTTAATCTAATAAAGTACCAGGAAACATGCCTTAAAAACAGGATTGAAGTTCGAAGAAATAGACAAGGAACCTACCTCACGTGATTTGCTGCTACCTTCGCCAACTCTACCATGGTCAGGTGTCCGAGGAACTTGTTGCCTCATCATGAACATACCCTCTATCCCATGTAAGCCATTGCCATTAGCTTTGTCGGTGTTTGCCATGCAAAGATCCACAATCTTAGCAGCTGCTTCATCTCCATCTTTGCTTTCTTGCATCAACTTCTCAACCTCTGCCTTAGATAACCTCATTTTGATCCTCACCGCCCCACTCTCCAATTCATTCCTCGATTCCTCATGCACGTTGCTTTTGGGCTTCAATATCGAGAGATCGGACGTTGATCTTCGAGACAACATTAGGCTCTCGAGCCTGTCTTTAGCACTCATGTTAATCCCCGACCTAACCCTTCTTGGAACTGTCTCTGTTGGTGCCTCTGGCAACTGTACTAAGAAGTAAAGCCTCTTTGGCACAAGATTTTGTTGTGGTTCTAAGGGCTTTGCCCTAATGCCATAATGCTTAACAGCTTCGGATTCTAGTAGAACATGGCCAGGGAAGTCCTTAATCACCTCGGCAGCTTTCACCGGCGTCTTTAACTTGAGAGTTTCGCCGTTAATCTTCATAACTTTGGTAGTTTTTTTTCCTCCTAAACTGTTGCCCATGCTTACTGTATAACTCTTCGGTCTATAGTTATGGCTTCTCTTTTGATCTCAAAAAGAACAAAAGAGTGTACCTTGTAAGTTGTTATAAACGCAAGAAACATAAAGCTCGCAAGTACATGGCTGGTGTAATTTAAAGGGAAAAGACGACATAATTTGAGGGTAGTTGTAAAATTTGCGAATATTGGTCAATATTGAAGGCAGTTCTCAACTTGGTGAATTGTTTGACAAAAAGAAAAAAGAACATATCCTTTCGCTTTCGTTCCAAGCTAAACCTAACCTGGTATCCTTTTACTTTTGTATGCTGTTTTTAAAACACCGTTCTCCAACAACCGCATGTCTTATATTCAACATACTGATCCCGAAATCTTGTCTTAGAGCTCCAAAATGCCGTGATGGGTGGAAGATATGAATACGTAATCAAATTCTGTTTTCAACTTTTTTTAATGATAGTTAACGATAATCACGGTGGAGGGGTCCAAATGATCTTGTTTGGTTTGAACTCTTTCATATGTGAATTTTGACTAGGTAATTATGTTACTGCATGAAAGTGATGGCAATTAAAAGTGTTCGACTTGTTTCTCTAAAAAACTCAATACATTAAATTTTACTGTTCAATTTTTTTAGTTTAGTTTTTAATTTTATAGTTTTATTTATTTTAATAACTTTTATTATTAAAAATCCATTAATTTATTAATTAATCAATAAATTTTTATCAATTAATAATTTTTATAAATCAATTAATTTTTATTTAACAGTATTTTTTAATTAAACTATAAATTTTTGTATAGGTATGGACAAATCTCTTCAATCATATTAATTTTAAATTCTTTAATTTTATG
>JANPWT010000245.1:11518662-11530056 GCA_024678245.1 Erythroxylum densum
AAAAGAAGCAATCCACCCACGAAAATAAGGTATTTTCGTTAATCCTTCGTGTTTTCGATTATACGTGATGTTCTTGTATGGTCTTTTCCGCAGCGTATTATGAATACTCGGACCGTACGCGATCCAACAATTCAGTTATTATTTATTATGACTGTCTTGCGAAGTTAGAGAACCACAAACAAACAAAGTTTAGAAGAAAGAAGGTCATTATCTTGCCTCTTCATACAAACAATATAGCACCCCACTCTCACAGGGCACATACCCGACATTATGAAGGATATTCGAGTACGTACCCCACAAGGGTGACATGCTAGAGCAATTACGACACTAACTTAATCATGGCATCATCATTTAATGTGTAAATGCCATAATATTTAAAAACTCAATTCCTCATTTTCATTTCATAAAATCGAAGCTTTATAAAAAACATCCATATATGTACATTATCAAATACTAATCAGAGTTTACATCTCTATATACAGAACATGCTACATACATGAGGAATTATACAAAAATTTTATCTAGATCCTTCAGTTTCAATTAACTAACCTTTGAGTCATTTCTTCTATCCAAAAGTATAAGAACTATGTTTCTTCTAGAGTTTCTCTGTCACCAGTATCCTCTCTCGAACCTGAAATTCAATGTTACAATTTTGGTAAGTTTTGTGAACTCAGTGAGCTAACCATCTTTGATGGTTCTTTCATATCACATAACACACAATTCATGCAATCACATAGTTCATGTTTCAAGTTCACAACAATTCATGTCATCATATAATACACATCTTTTCACCAATAATCGTATAACATCACATAACACTTTGTTTACTTATTTCACATTTCACATTCAGAGCAATTAAATAGTTTATTTCGATCATTTAAAACATACATATCAATTATAAATGCAATGTATATGAGACTCACTTCCAATTATTACTTTGTTGTGATCGAGTGTCTTTTTACTGGCCCATATCCCTTGTGGATACCAAGTTTGTTTCAGATATTGTCCCATATCCCTTAGTGGATACCAGTTACATTAACAACTGAACCACAGGCTCTTACCATATTTTGAGCTTTAAACTCTTTTTCGGTGGCTACTTCGATCACAACATGCTTTATGTTGTCATGCATTCATGTAATGAAATGCATCATATTCACATATATTCAGTCAATCACTTTATTTTAGTTTCACATTCACATTTACATTTATCTTCGGATCTTGGTCCAACATTCAACAATAATGTTGAGTATCATTTATTTCGTCAAATTCACGAACAAGGAGTACTTTCAATATATTATTCATGCATCAAACACCTCGGACATTCAATGTCCAGAATCAACACAAACACCTTCACATAATAATTTAATACAGAATTTAAAACAAACAATTAATCAAGTAATACTATCTAGGTCACTCATAGTTTGCTCCCAATAGCTATTGCGTTGAAGTCCCGGCAACGTCTGGATGTTGTCACTCTAATTGCTCTTCTATATCATGCAACACCCATTTACACACATCACAACTTTGCGCAATTATATAAGTACTCATTTATGTATAAATGTGTACATGGATTATGTACAATGCATGCTCAGTGACAGTATATTTCCTTTATTTTCACCTCATGATCATTTACACTTCAAAAATCTTATATGGCTAATTTAAAATTAGGTTTACACCTCAAGAATACAAACTTATTCCAAGTTTATCACTCAATCATGCACTAAGGTTTATGGCTCAATACACTTTATTCTTATAACATCATCGATCAATCATTTACCAGTCCTTTCCTAATGAATTCAGATGACCATGAAATTTGGTGGAGAGGAAGGACAATGTTTGAGGAGTTTGTGGCTCAAATTTCAACTCAATTAGAGGTTCGAAGAAGAAGTTATGGTCAAAAGAGTGCAGGGTGTTTAAAACTATCAAAAAGCATTAGCACAATCGTGCACTTCCTATTGATTCCTCTCTATCACAATCGTGTGTGTGCATGATCATGCACTACCTAACATTTCCGTGCACTACCTGATATCTCCTCTCTTTCACGATGATGCTTATGTAGGATCTTGCAACTTCCATCTGTCATGATCGTGACAGAGAGGAAATCTCATGGAAGTTGCAGTCGCGCACGATCGTGAACAACCTAATATCTACTATCTATCACAATCATGCTTGTGCATGATCGTGCAACTCCCCTAAGGTTTCCTTCTGTCACAATTGTGCACTACCTGATGGCTTTTCTCAAAACAGATTTTTTAGGTCAATTTTGTATGGCCATTTTGACAAGGAAAGAAGTATTTAGGCAATGCATTCTTGTAAAAAATGTTCCCATATTTCTTAAGTTTCTAGTGACATCAATTTCATGTAGTTTGGTTTAGTATTGTGCAAGTTAAACTTAAAATACTATAGACTATTCCCAAACTGTGACAGCACATTGTACCCAACTTCAAGCCAAATTTTGAAACTATTAAAAATAGAATTTAAATTCAATCCCTTCATCAAAAATATATTAGTTTATCTTATTTTAATACAAACTTAAAATCATCCCATTTGGATTTGTACAGATCAAGATATGGCTATAATACAGATGCATGTTCAGTGAAAACACTCCATCTAACATATTCCAGCACACTTCATCACCATTTTCATCCTAGTTCATCTTGTTTGCTTAGTCTATCATTTCTAGCTTATGTCTTAATTATTGACTCTTCATTCCCACTTCCATTTCAACTCAAGTTCAATCACAAACAAATAATATTATATGTTTGATTATAATACAAAAAACAGAATATCTACATTCATATATAATCATCACTAAATTTCTGCACCTGCTCAACTCTAATCTCACTTTCATTTCACTTCTAACTATAATCTTAATTAGTCTCATTTCAAAACACCATAGTAATCCTTTTTATTAACTCTAAAATCATGTTAGTTCATCTCCAAAATACCCAAAGAGATCCACATTAATAAACATTGAAAACAGAACATGAAACATCCATTTACCTATCAAATTTTTCTGCACTTTTTTCCTACACCATTTTCAATGATCTTTCTATTCAAACTCATCTCTACAATAACTTACGAAATATTAATCATCATAAACACAAAAACAAGAAATCAATGTGTTCATTTCTTTACCCACGTTCCAACATATATAAAACACCATTTATGAACATTTAATATTTAAGTATCATTATACATGTTTCATTTAACAAATCATGAAGAACCATACGATACTTACTTGGTAAAACTCCAAACTCTTCAAAATCACGTGAACCCTAGCTTTCTATAGCTCATATGATCATCAAAATGCAAGGGTGGTAGGGTTGGGTCTTCTAGGGCAAAAAGAGAGGTTTGTAGGTAAAGAAGATTGAAGAAGATGAGAAGAGATATTAATAAGAGATTAAGTAATTAATAAAGTGAAAGACCAATTAAAGAGAAGTTAGTCCTTCACTTAAGAGAGTTTCATGGGTGAGGGTGCGGCATGGCAAGTGACATTGTCACTTGCCACATGTCACCACCTTATGGTTCCCTTTAATAACTAGTCTATTTGTCTCAAATTTCTACTCCAATTGTCTCCTAATTTTCAATGACATATGCCTCTAAATCCCAATGTCATTTATAAAAAATTTCTCTGCCATTTGACACTTATTTCTACTGCCATAAATCAATTGTCTTGCCACTTGATATTTTTTCTAGTCCAAAAATACTCATACTTTCAAAAAATAGTCCAAATGTTACAAAAAAAGTCTAAATCAATAATTATACTCTCCAAATCAATTTTTGATATATAAAATCCACAATTCTTAATATAATCACATTTATAAATTAATTATACCCGAAAAATGTCAATGAATACATATACAATCATTTAAATATGTGCAATAATTAATATTCACATGTTTGTATATGTTATATTATGCATGAGCATGAAATGCACTTTCTAACTTCTCAATAATCTCTCATTTACACTATTCTAGGGTTCTAACCCTTAACATGGGATAACGGGATGTTACAAACAAGATCTTAAAAAGGGATATCAAGTAAATAATTCTTTGCTCTATGATATTTTGACGATAGTTATAGAGAAAATAACCAAGTAAACTCAAAAGAGACTTTAGCCTATGTGGCTTGTCAGTTAGAGAGGGCTTAAGAAATAGAGAAAAGATGGTCGATGATGATGGTCAATCGAAGGATGGAAAGAAGAAGAAGTCCAAAACACTTCATTCAACTTCACCATACTACCTTCATCTAGGGAACAATCTGAGGGTGAATATACATGGAATTGTTCTCTGAGGTGAATCAAATTTTGATGAATGGGCAACGGTGATGAAGAACACCCTTAAGGCCAAATGCAAAGGTGGTTTTATTAATGGCATGATTGCTAAACCAGATGACAATTTGACAGAGATTGATGATTGGGGGAGCATCAATTTAATGCTTGTCCACTGGATTATGATCTTGATTGATCCAACCTTTTGCTCTACATTGGCTTACATGGACTATGTCAAGGATTTATGGGATGATCTAAAGAAGTGATTTTCGATTGGGAATGTTATATGTGGACACCAACTTAAGGAGGAGATATCCAACTACAAATCAAAAGGCCTCTCTATTGCTACTTACTTCGGGAAATTGAAGGCGAAGTGGGAGGAGCTTATTAGTTACAAGCATTACAACTTGTTGATATGGTGGATGCACTTGCAATCTTGCAAAAGAATTTCTTGAATTGTGGGAGAAGGAAAAAAGTTAATGAATTCCAGATAGGGCTAGACAAAACCTTATATGGTAGGTTGCGTATAGATATTCTAAGAACGGATCCATTGCCCATATTGAGTAGGGCTTATTTCCTTATAACCTAAGAGATGAGAGACAAATAGGTTGTAAGGGAAAAAGAGGGAGGGGTGGAGGCTATTGGGTTCACTATTTAAGCACCTCCACTGCTAAAGGAGAGAGAGGCCATCATTGGTGTGCTCTCATTATAAGAAGAATGGGCATTTGATGAAAGATTTCTTTTAGCTTAATGGATACCTGAATTGGTGGTTTTCTAATGGTTGAGGCTATAGTGGATGAGGACATGGTGGATAAGGCACTATAGGTAGAGGACATGTCGCAGGAGCAACGTAAGTCATGGTGAATGCTACACAAGCAAGTGTGAATTTCGGTGCCACTGATGCTCGGGTAACTTTTGATGATCGAGTTAACTTTCCTAATCTCACCATTGATGACTAGGTTGCCTTAATAAATATGATCAACGCCCAGAAGACCTTTAATTTTAGCAACGAAAAATTATTTTGTAAGCTTTTGAAATCTCAATGGTTGTTGGATATGGGTGCTTCATAACATATAATGGGGAATCAACAATTTTTGAAAAACATTCATGAACTTTTTCTATCACCAGTGCCTCTTCCCAATGGAGATATGACTAATGCAGTCTTAGAAGGCAGCGTTGACCTTAGCAATGGTTTGATTTTAAACATGTTTTATATGTGCCTAAGTTGAATTGTAATCTTGTTTCGTTGACACGAATGCTACTTGATACTAAGTATGCTATAATGTTAACTAACAGATTATGTGTGATACAGGACCACACTTTGAGGACCCTAATTGGTGTTGGTGAGAAGCAGGATGGGGTGTACTATTTCTGAACCATGGCACAAGCTTATGTGCATCGTATGATGGCTTCAAACTCTTTTGAACTATGTCATAGGCGTATGGGACATACTTCTCTTCAAGTTTTAAAGTTAGTTCCTTTTGTTAGTTGTAGTGGTCATGAAAATAAGAATAAGAAATGTGATATATGTCAATGTGCAAAACAAACTCATGATAGTTTTTGTTTGAGCAATAGTAGAGCAATTGAGTCTTTTCTTTTGATTCATTGTGATGTGTGGGGACCATATCAAACCACTTTTTTGTGGTGCTCATTACTTTCTTACTATTGTTGATGATTTTTCAAGAGTTGTTTGGGTTTATTTAATGGTTGACAAGACAAAAGTAGTGGGTATTATGCAAAATTTGTGTGCCATAGTCAAAACTTGATTTTGCACTTATGTTAAGGTGCTTCATAGTAACAATGGTACTAAATTTAGCCCTCTTAAATGATATTTTTCACAAAATGGCATAATATTCCAAACTTCTTATTTGGGAACTTCATAACAAAATGGGAGGTTTAAACGAAAGCACCGAAATATTTTGAAAGTTACAAGAGCACTTAGATTTCAGGCTTCTTTATCTCTACACTTTTAGGAAGAATGTATTCTCACTGTGGGACATTTAATTAACTGCATACCAACCTTGCTTAATAATGGACAAACCCCCTATGAAGTGTTGTTTGGGAAACCTCCTTCTTATGCACCTATTCGGACTTTTAGGTGTTTGTGTTATGCCCATAGCAAAAATCGCGACAAAGATAAATTTGTGTGAAAGAGTAAACATTGTGCCTTTGTTAGTTACACATATACTCAAAAGTTTTGGAGGCTATATGACCTCAATACAAGTAAATTCTTTGTCTCTCAATATGTTCATTTTGTGGAGGATAAATTCCCATTTTCAAGTACTTATGTGCAACAACTCGAACCTCAAACTAGTAGTGTCCCACTTCTAGCCTATTTTGAAGATGTTGTGCATATGGAAACTTCTCTAGTTAATCTGGATCCTCATGATGCCAGCAGGGCCTTTGATGAAAGGGGGGTAATGATATTAAAGCTGAACATACAAGTAGTAAGGAGAGTGGGTCTCTTAGGGTAATTACTGAGTTTACAAAAGATTGGGGGAAGGAGCAGGTGTCTTCTCTATGAGATGGCAATGCACAAACCTACACGACTATATTAGTAATACGGTTCATTATACTATCCCCACCATCACAGTCCTCAGGTACGTCCTATCCTATAACACACTATGTTAGTTATGATAAGTTTTCTCCTCAACATCAGAATTTTCTTGCACTTATTTCTACAGATATTGAAACTTTGAGGTTTTTTGATGCCATAAAAGATTCAAGATAGTGTGATATCATGATAATAGAAATTGATGCTCTTGAGAGCTAAGGGACATGGACTATTGAGACTCTTCCACCTTGTAAGACTCCACTTCCTTCCTTTAAAGCACGGTTGGTTATTTATAGGAATGAACAAATTGAGGGAATTGATTATCATGAAGCTTTTGCTCCCGTGGCCAAGATGGTTATTGTACAAACTTTTCTTTTAGTTGTTGCAGCTTGTAATTGGGAAATTCATCAAATGAACGTTGATAACACAATCTTGCATGGTGATCTTGATGAGGAGGTGTATATATGTTTGCCTCGAGGTTTTTTGGCTTATTATCCCATAAAGGTATGTCATCTTCATAAATCTCTATATCGTCTTTGCCAAATGCCACAAAATTGGTTTGTCAAATTAGCAAGTGCTTTAAAGTCTTATGGTTTTTTGCAGTCTTATGCGTATTACACTTTGTTCACCTATTTCAAAGCTGATGACCTAATATTTATTCTTGTCTAGGTTGATGAATTGCTTATTGCAAGTAATGATGTTGAAATGATGTCTTGCTTCAAATCTTATCTCAGTTCTTGCTTTCATATGAAGGATATGGGTGTCTTGAAATATTTTCTTGGTATTAAGGTTACTCGTAGTCCGGAAGATCTCTTTTTATGCTAATGGAAATATGCTCTAGATATTGTTACTATGGTTGGTTTATATGGGGACAAGCCTACTGGATTTCCTATGGAGCAAAACAACAAGCTTGTATTGGCCACTAGTGACTTGCTTGCTGAACCAAATCGCTCTAGGTGACTGGTTGGGCAACTGATTTATCTAACTATTTCATGACCCAAATTGAGTTACTGTGTGCATGTTCTTGTATAATTTATGTAGAATCCCTGCGTGGAACATTAGGATGTCGCTTTATGAGTTGTGCGTTATTTGAAGGGTCACCAGGGTAAAGGATTTTACTATGTGCAGAAAGTGATTTTCAATTCTATGCTTACTGTGACTCTAACTGGGCCAAATGCCCTCTCAACATTCATTCTTTAACCAACTGCTTTGCAATGTTAGGTTGCTCCCTAATATCATGGAAGACTAAGTGGTAGCAAATGGTTTCCTATTTGCTACTGAGTTTGAATATCACTCTATGACAACTACTACCTTTGAGTTGATGTGGCTGAAAGATCTTTTGTGCTCTTTTGGGATCAACCACATCTAATTTATGTTGTTGTTCTCTTAAAAAAAAGTTACACTCTACACTACTTCCAATCTAGTTTTCCATGAACGCACTAAGCACATTGAAGTTGATTACCACTATGTTTATGATCATAGACAAGTTAGCCATCTTGTCACTCAACATGTTTGCTCTTATAACTAGCTTACGAATATTCTTACAAAGGCCCTTGGAAAACATCAGTTTGAATACTTACTTCGCAAGTTGGGAATTCATGACCTTCATGCCCCAACTTGAGGGGGAGTATTAGGTCATGTATATAATTAGTTGTAATTAGTTTCTTAGGCATGATCCATGCTATGTATATATGTTAGCTAATTAGTTTTGTATAGCAAGCTAGGTTACGTGAGTTTGTCTAGCTAATTAGTTTTGTATACTAGGTTACGTGAGTTTGGCCTCTATAAACATGTGTATATATTGCTACTTTTTAAGGGAAAACATTAGATTTTTCCCCTCAACAATTATTTAATAATTAAAAAATTATTTTTTTATTTACTTTGGTATCATATTTGTTAGTGAAACCAGAAATGCTTTCCTTAAAATTTGAAGGTTTGAAAGACTTATACTTTTTGCGTGGATTTTGTGTGAATAGGATGAGCTTTTGTAGGGGTTCATACATTTTGTGGAAGGATATCATTTACGTATCCATCCAGTCCTACACTTAATTACTTTTTTTTTCAAGATTTTTTTTAGATAGTTTATTGGTTTCTATGGAAACCTAAATCCTTTTGAGTGCCATATAAGATCATAATTATTATGAAATGTAAGGTATTCTTCACCTATCCATTGGATTACGAGAGATAATTTTAACAAAATTACCAATTTATTTGAAAAGAAAGAGGAGCATTTAGGAACTCTAGGAACTTTTATGGATTTATTTAAACCATTTCAAATTGTAAATTAAGGGGCTTAAACTTCATTAGATACCCTTATCTACTCCAACTGTATATATTAGAGATTGGACTTAATAAAGCTTATGTTGGATTTTTTCCCAACTTTGATTAATTGTATAAGATTTTTAGCCTTTGAAATGAAATGCCTGACAACTTCTTCAAGTGATCATGTTCCCGTTTTAGTCTCCTTTCTAGGAAAAATTTACAACTAACTATATCAATTCGTCACCCTTTTCATTTTAAAAATTTTGATTGTGGGACCCTAGCTTTTTGAGTCATTTGGAGTATTGATGGCTTCCCTATGACCATATCAATATATGGAGATCTCCATGCTAGATGTAAAAGCCTTAGTATCATTTTAGAAGAAGGAATTATGATATTTTTGGAAATTTTTAGAAAATAATTCGAAAATTTTTAAACCTTATACAAAAGGCAAAGCATTAGAATGAATTGAATTTAGTCAAACTTTCTAATAGTAAGAATAGGCAAAAAATAAATACCTGAAATTTAAGGATTAATAGATATGGAACTTTGAAAAATAAGAATTCTCTATGCACTTCACACCGAAAATACGTCCCACTTTCAACACTTGATATGGCTATGAATAAATTTGAAAAACCCTTTCTTTAAGAATAGAACAAAACAATTTTGTCTCTATTTCTCTCGTGACTTTTCACTACAAAACTGAAAATGAAAAGTATATCTCTAACACTCTTCTCTTCTTCTCTTTCAACGCACTAAAAAGCGAATAACATGAAAGAGTATCACAATATCTCTGTTTTTTCGTAAGTTGTGAACGTTTCCAATTCAAAAATAAGAAAAACTATGCACAACACTAACCATTACATTATTTCGTTTTGGTTATTGATAAAATCAAAACAAAGAACCACCATATGATGTCTTCTTTTATTTTTCATTTTTTATTTTTTTAAATAATAATTACTATTTATAAATGAAATAAAATAAAACTATTTTATTTATTCATTTATTTTATACAAAAGAATTTCCAATATTAATTATATTTTTTTGTGCTAGCAAAAAAAAATAATATGCCATATAGATTATTTAATAAACTATCTCATAATAAATTAAATAATCATAAACAAGAAATATTACACTCGTAAGTGTATGATCACATAGGTTCATCACTAAGCCGGTAGTAATTAATCCAATTAATTACTAATCAAGATTGGCGTCTAACAACATTCCTCAACGACCAGATAGTGTGAAGTAATAACCTTAAAAAATAAAACCTGGTTAAGGATAATTTATTATAACCTTCCATTATTACAACTCCAGATTATCCTAAGGTATAGTTTAACTGTTAAACCCTATTAGATAACCAACTATGTTACATGTCGATCATTAATAATTAGTGAATGACTTAGAAAACTCCTTTTCCTTACTCATTCGATCTCCCTGGCCAAGGTCTTGAAACAACTATTAAGATGAATGACAACATAGAGCTCAAATTCATTACTTAGAGTCGATGGATCCTATCTTGACTCACCACTAATCAGATAGGTACTTAATTATATCCAATGATCATTCAACTAACATTTTTACATATAGGTGTTTGATCAAAATATAATAAGTGACCTATTGATTACTATGATGATCCCAAGTCAAAGGAAAAATATACATTTAAATCCTTATAAGAATATCCCATTTGATAGTTCATAGGTAATATTAACCATTGGAAATTCTCAGTTTGGTCAGTTCAATGATCATATCTCCATATGCATTATCTATATATGTAACTTAGTAAATGAGATCTAATAATATCGATCCAATAGATACTATTACATATATATTAATCTAACCGGATCATTGAAGTACTTATTTGATGATCATATGATTAAGAACTTTTTTATATTAAACCCTAAAAACTTAACTCTCATTATCATAATCTCCATTATGATGGAAAATGTATAAATTTAAATCAAGGACTTATCATATTAGAATAAAAATAATAAACGTAATATGATGATAAAATCATTTGCCATGTTATTAATCAAAATTAATAATCACAAAAGTAAGGTGTTCATTCTATTACATAATGATTAGGTCATGGGTATAATTCCAACAATCTCCCACTTGACCTAGACCCAATCAGTCATGAACTTCAATCATATCTTCCACTTGTTCTTATCAAACTCCTTCTATCCAAATGCCTTAGTGAAGGGATTTGTAGCATTCTCCTTTCCATCATCCTTTTGAATTTGTACGTCCTCACGCTCAACAATTTCTCTATTCAAATGAAACTTTCGCAGAACATGTTTAGATCTTT
>JANPWT010000245.1:11543712-11556815 GCA_024678245.1 Erythroxylum densum
GCAAGAGAAGTTATGGCACACAGGTCGGTCAGCTGGGATTGATTTTGGGGATGACCTAGTATAGACTTTTGTATCAGTTTCCTTTTTGGAGTAATGTTTTTAGACAGTGGAAAACTGATGGACTTGTAAATAATTTTGTTTGATGATATGAAATGAGAAAGCATCTTGGTTTTTAAAATATAGTGATTTTTTATTGCGGCTTTTATTATTGATGCCATAAGAGTACTGTAGTGATTGACTGCTCGTAGTTCTTCCTTATTGTGGGATATGCGTCGGAATGACCCACGGGCGTCCCGGTGCGTACCCTATGGTAAGGGGCGCTACAGTAATTGTATTAGGAAAATTCACTAACAACATAGGGAATAGACATTAATTGATTAAACTAAATGATTTAAGTGAGATTAATCTTGATGAATTGGAAGTTCTAGAGATGTGTTATGTTGATTGTTAATCATTCTATGTTCCTTGCTCTTTATTATTTTAAATTATTGTTATTTATTTAGTAATATACATATTTTATTTAAAAGATTAGAGTTGAATTAACTTTGACAATCAATAAACACAATCATTATTGGACAACACTCTTTTCATTACTTTATTACTTATTCGTAATTCTTCTCATATTTGGATTATAAGCTAAAGTTTTGATATATCTAGAAGTGACCCATTCTTTCATGTTACCCAACTTTATTGTGAGACTAAAAGTAGTACCAAAAAGGACGAAAGAATCCTTGTCCATATCCAAAGTCCTTAGTGATGCTATAAAGGTGGATTTGATCTACAACTGATGTCCCATGGATGTTGATGGTAGGATATTGGTAACTTATGTTATGGTATTATTGATTATGGATTTTAGCATAATATTAAGGATGGACTAACTATTTAATCATCACGCCACCCTTTATTATAAAAAGAAGAAAGTGGTACTTTAGATTTTAGATGTAGAGTTCCTTTTAAGGGAGACGAAAGGACTATCCCATCTAATATAATTTCCTAATTAGTGGCCAAAAAAATGCTCAATCAGGAGTGTCAAGTTTGACCTTAGTTAAAGATACCTTCGTAGAAATTGCAACCTCCAAAATGTTCTTGTAGTTTGAAAATTCCAAGATATATTTCCTAAATAATTACTAGGGTTACCTCTAGAGAGAGATTGAGTTCTATATTGATCAAGTACCTGGTATTCTATACCTCCATATAGAATGGCCCATTGAGAGTTAAAAGAATAAAAACAACAGTTACATAATTTATTGGATAAAGGTTTCATTAGGCTTAGCACATCACCATGGGATGCGCCACATTGTTTGTAAAGAAAACTGATGATTCTCTCTAGTTACATGTTAATTATAGGCAGTTGAATAAGGTGATTATCTGTAACAAGTATCCACGACCCTGAATTAATGATTTGTTTGATCAACTTCAGATTGCTATGTATTTTTCTAAGGTTGACCTAAGATTTAGATATCATCAACTAAGGATTAGAAGAGAGGATATACCTACAACTGCCTTCAGGACTTGATGCAACCGTTATGAATTCTTAATAATGTTATTTATCCTTACCAATGCTCTTGCAACTTTCATGGATCTAATGAATAGAATGTTTAAACCATTCTTAGATAGGTTTATGATTGTCTTTATCAATGACATTTTGGTATATTTGTGAACAAATAAGGAGCAAGCCCAACATCTGAGAGTTATGTTACAAACACTTAAAGAACATCAATTTTATGCCAAGTTATCAAAGTGTGAATTTTATCTTAAAAGGTGCTAGGACACGTGATATCTTAGGAGTAGATACAAGTGGAGTCGAAGAAGGTAGAAGTTGTAACAAACTGGGAAAAACTAAAGATAATGACATAAGTGAAAAGTTTTCTAGGATTGGTAGGCTACTTTCAAAGAGTTGTCTAAGACTTTTCCAAGATGGCATCCCTATTGACACATCTGATGCAAAATAATGCCCATTTCATTTGGACTAATGCTTGTGAGGAAAGGTTTTAAAGCTAAAAGAGTAACTACAGCTCCAGTCCTAGTTGTACCAATTGAAGGTGGATGATTTCGATTGTATTATGATGCTTTGAGAGTTGACCTAGGTTGTGTGTTGATATCAAATGGTAAGGTGATTGCTTCTACTTCCATGTAATTAAAAAGCATGAACAAAATTACCCTACACATAATTTAGAGATGTCAACAGTGATCTTTGCTTTAAAGATTTGGAGACATTATCTGTATGATAAGACGTGTAAAATTTATCAAATTTTAAGAGCCTAAAATATATAATTCAATATAAGGACTTAAATCTGAGGCAAAGAAGGTGAATAAAACTACTAAAAGATTATGACTATATAATAAAATACTAAAAGATTATGACTGTACAATTCAGTATCATCTTGTAAAGGAAAATGTCATAGCATATGCATTAAGTGGAAAGTCCTTAGGTAATTTGGCATATATCCTAATAAAGATGAGCTCTTTGACTAAGGAGTTGCATGATTTGATGGATTAAGTCGTTGAGTTTCATATTTCAGATTTAGGAGTACTACTATCAAGCATCAGAGAGTAATCGACATTGTTGGATATGATTAAGGTCGTTCAAGGCCAACACCCTAAATTTTAAAAACTTATGCATAAAGTTAGAGAAGGATGTGGCACGAAATTTGAGATCAATGGGGAGGTATGCTATGGATGAATTGGAGACTGTGTTCCAAATATAGAAAACTTGAGAGGAGATTCTAGAGGAAGTACACTATGTGACAAATAATATACATTCGAGTTCCTTTAAGATGTATTGTAATATTAAAGATACTAATTAATAGGATGATATGAAAAAGGATGTGGCTAAATATGTCTCTAAATACTTAACTTACCAATAAGTAAAAGCTAAGTATTAGAGACCCTTAAATAAGCTACTACCATTGCTAAGTCCTTAATAGAAATGTGAAAAGATCACAATAGATTTTGTGGTTGGCCTATCTTATACAAGGACTTGACGTGATTCAATTTAGGTGATCATACATAAGCTAAAATAGTTAGCACATCTCTTACCTATGATAACCACCTACTCTATGTCTAAGCTTGTATGGTTGTATATCGAGAAGATAGTGTGTCTTTATAGGGTGCCCATATTGATAGTCTCTAACCAAAGATCACAGTTCATATCTTGATTGAAATTATAGGAGGCATTGGGCACCATATTAGATTTTAGCATAACATTCCTTCCTCAAACTTATAGGCAACCTTAGAGGATAATTCAGACCTTAGAAGATATGTTGAAGATGTGTGTGATGGATTTTGGTGGTAGCTAGGACTTACACTTGCCTCTAATCGAGTTCATTTATAATAATAGTTACCACATTAGTATTAGGATGGAATCTTATAAGGAAGTGCATGGATGAAAATGTAGATCATTAATGTGTTAGGAGGGTAGCGATAGACAATTGGAGGGCTCAGAACTAATCAATATCACATCGGAGAAGATTTTATTAATCAAGCAAAGGCTAGAGGCAGTGTTCAGCAAACAGAAGAGTTATGTGAACCAAAAGTGAAAGGAAGTGGAATTTCAAGTCATAGAATTCGTATTTTTAAAGGTATCCCTGATGAAGGGCGTGATGAGGTTTGAAAAGAAAGGAAAACTATCTTTAAGATATATTGGACCTTAAAAATAAAAAAGAGAGTTAGAAACAAGGCATATTGATTGGCTATATCACAAGTCCACCTAGTATTCCACATTTATATATTTTGCAAGTACAATTCTAATGCTTTTTATGTACTCCAGCACAAAGTCTGGAGATGAAGAGAACCTAACCTACAAAGGGAAGCCAATATCTAATTTGGATTCTTAAATATGCTAGTTATGGTTAAAGCAGATCCTTATAGTTAAGGTGATGTGGAGGAATGATAATGCTAAGGAGATCATTTGGGAAATAGAGCGAGAAATGTGAGAGTTGTATCCATACTTGTTTCACCAATAAAATATTGATTTAAAATTTGAGGACGAATCCTTTTTCTAAGGAGGGGAAATTATAATACCTTCCCTTATATATCTGTATATCTATCTATCTATATATATAGATAGATTTTTCCTTCTAAAAGGTTACTATTTATGAAACCATCTTCTTTCTCTATTATTCATCACCTGTAACTCTAACCAGCCAATCATATATGTCAATCAATCTTCAAGCCCATCATAACTATACCCATTTTACCTTATAATAACATCATAATCATCACAAAAGTTAAAAAAAAATTAGAGAAAAACTCAAATATTCGATTTGTCACCTCCAGTGAGTGTTGTTGACCACCACCATTCGACTCCCCATCATTAGTCACCGTCAATATTATCGTCGATAAGTAAAGATGAAGGTTAGGGTTCTAAAATAAATTTTCTTCAATTCATTGAGATTGATTGCAAATTTGATTTTCTCATAGTTATAAAAGTTTGTCTACTCATTTGTTATAAATATTGTTGAATTTTGAGCTAAAAATTTTCAAGTAACTAGAGGAATATTTCAATCGTTAGAGAAACTATTATAGTGACTTTTCAACTACATTTTTAGAAAAGTTTTATAAAATTATATAAATTATTTTCATCATTTTTCTTTTAGGAACCATAGTGAAATTTTTAATGATTTGCGTGTTAAAAATCATGAAAAGTTTAGGCTAGAATAGGATTAAGGACTAAATTATATAATTAGACCATCCTAGCAAACCTAATGAGCTCTAGATTATTAATTAAGCCCAGTAACTTGTAAATGAAACTAATTATGATATTTTCTTTCCTATTTTATAGGTACAATCAGGAGTGGAATCCACGTTACATGGTTTGGACAAACATGTATATTAATCAAGTAAGTTCATATCTATCTACTAATACTGAATCCATATTACCTATTGAATATGGTTTTATATTGATATGTTGTTGACATGTTAAGATAGGTTGTATGCCTATATCCTTATGTATGTGGATATGACATGTGATATATATATATATAGTACATATGTAATTTGTGAAGTCATTGTCATGATACCTATGTGAATATTATCATGATATCTAAGTATATGCATACGAGTTTGGGTACTTATAGCATACTGTATACATTTATAATAGTCTTCATATGACTAAGTGTTTGTTTTGTGAAATTGCATAAATGATATTTAGATTGTGTGTTGATGTGTTTGATTGTGTCTATGGTGGAGGAAAAATATGTAGAACGTGCAATTTGATGGGTAACCGATCCTAGTTAATGCTTGGCTACAACCAGGTACTTATTTGATATGTATCT
This sequence comes from Erythroxylum densum, assembly GCA_024678245.1. Lineage (NCBI taxonomy): Eukaryota > Viridiplantae > Streptophyta > Magnoliopsida > Malpighiales > Erythroxylaceae > Erythroxylum > Erythroxylum densum. The sequence continues at coordinate 11,548,989 of JANPWT010000245.1, forward strand.
TATTGATATAATTGTGACTTTCGATATATTAAGTCAGGGTTGGTTTATTGGTAATATATGTCTCCCCGCAACTCCTTTTGACTAAGAAAGCCTTATGGCCAAATGAGTGCAAGTGTATGGTTGGGCTATTAGTAATGCTTAGCTCCCCACATCCATATGAGGTGTAGTATTGTGAGGATTTATTCTTGGAGACTAGGGTCCTATAAATTTTTTTCTTTATGATTTATTATGCATTGCATGCAATTTTTCAAGCATCATATATATGTGTTTATACTCATATAAATTGTATATCATGTGAATGGGTGTTGTAGGGGGATATATACTTATTTAGTAATGACTGACTCTTATTAACTATATTTTTCAGGTTAGTTGCCACCAACTTTGCAGTAGTGACTTCGATAAGTGTCAGTTGCAGCATATCCACCTCTACATATGTTTTTCCTTTGTTTTCCCTTGTTCTTATGCTCTAGTGTACACATTGATATGATTTAGTATATTGAAAAAATTTCTTCTAATGCACGCTAATATTATTATATTTTACTATGTATATTTATACATGTTTGTGTTGTTATTTATTTATTGCAATTTTGTATTTATTTCTATCACTAATAGTCAAGCCTACATATGATCTAAGGGCTTTGAATTTTGGGTTTTATATGTTGATCATGTGACCATTCAAGTCGTGGCATATAAAGATTGCTTATCTTGTTCAATTTATTGCTAAAATAATTTGTCACTAGAATAATAGCTTTTTTATCCTATATAGGTAAGCAATAACTGATGATCTCCATACTCAACAATCTAGACATGTATAAGCACTTAGATCTATTTGTAAACATCATCATGGCAATTGAAAAAATGTTCAAGATTTTTCTAGGGATTGGTAGAAGTGACATAACTTCAAATGCCAAGGTAAAAGGTGGATTTATAAGTGGTAAAAGGTAAGGGTGGCTTAGTAATCAAAGCAATGAGAATCACAAATAAGATGCTTTTGATCATGACAATATGGAAGGTTCACATAGATAAAAGGTCAACATAGGTTAAGTAAATGCATTCTCATTTCCTTAAAGATAAAACCTTATAGAACATCAAACCTAAAACTAACTTCCTAGACCCTAACGTAGCTACTGAACTTAGTGGAACATATCAGAGAGCGTTTCAAAAGAAAAATCAGAAATGGTATAAACATCTGAATCTAGTTTGATAGTCACCAATTTGGTCCTTTATGTAAGCTTCTAAATTACAGCTCCATTAAAGCTATCTTACCAGACAATGCAATAAATGAAGCAGCATTCATGGGTGATTCTTTGAGCTAGCCCATTTATACATCTGGTTTCTGATCAATAATTCAAAACTTATCGGCATATAATTCCACTTTGTATATGGTTAAGGCACCACTCTTCATCTTTCATAAATCAATCATGATTAGAAGTTTTCAAAAACACTTACTAATTTGTCTTGGACAATGGAAGATAAAGAACCAATAAGAAGTTTGATGGCATGACGCTTAGATGAGAAAAACTTTGATAAAATAAGTAATGTGAGTAGTACTAACGGGACAATATAATCTAAATTTATAACTTTAGTGATTTGCAAATTTGTTGTTTTGTAATGTTTTGGTTTGACTTCCAAATCTTTTTTCTTATCATTCCTTGTTTTTTATGCAAAGGAACTTAAAGTCTAATGAAGAAATAAAAGAGAAAAATAGGTCAACTACAAACTTTAATTTGGTGGGATGAGAATTGAGAATTAAGTTGACAATAAAATAAGAACTGAAATTTAGATTCTATTAGGATTCTTTATTAAACAGGAAATAGTTATAAGTTAAATATATTATTATAGTTTAGATATGCTGTCGTATTTGTTTAAAACTTAAACTTATAGAAATTTTTGTTAGAATATGATTTAAATTTATTAGGAACTCTTTCTTACTAGAATAAGAATTTTAAAAACTTTATAAAAATGTATATGCTTATCCCTTCGAGAATAACAACACAATTTTTTTTTTTACAAACTTAAGTTTTAAATTAGAATGAATGATAATTTCTTCTGTGTGATTCTTAGACTCTACTAGTGATTCTTAATTTTCTACCCTCTACTAATGTGAGCTATATTTTCTCAATTTGTTAATTTTAGCTACTAGTTAATGCTTGTTTTATTTGTCCTACATCAATTTTAGTCTTTTTGGGTTTTAATTTATTTTAATTTAAAAATAATAATGTCCTATTATAAGAGAATTGACTTAATACCTATGTAACTTTCACTCGTTGATAAATTTAATATCTAAGACGTGATAAAATCTCTCATCGTCACGGTCACAAGTGATGAAAGATTTTATAAATGGGCCGCGAGGGTTCCATAATTTTAATATTTTGGGCCTTTTGTTGTCCTAAGACATTATGAAATATTCCATATTATTCTATTATACATACAAAACGACAACATTTTGTTGCCTTTTTAAGGAGAAGAGAATAGAAAGTGCATAACTATAGCGGACAAGTAAATGGATTTCAATTTAAAGTTTTCCAAAAGTGACTCCCAGAGATTGAGCGACGAACCCCAATTGGCTTTTTTCAGAAAACAGGGGTATGAAGGAAAAGGAAACGGTAGAGAGAAGTCCTGGAACCACCCTGGAAAAACGTAAAATACCTAGTGTAACAGCTTGAATGATTCAGGCACAAGGACAGAGATGTAGTCCACTAAGAACGGAACGACGCGAATTGGACCAAATGTGCTGATTCATCCTTATCCTGATCCAGCAGTTTCCTAGAAGTATTTCACATGGACTTTTGCTATTCTTTGTCAACAGCCAGAATAGAACCCTAAACCAATCACAATCAACCTTGACAATTACAGCAGGCCCCTTTTGTCTCAACCTTGCCTGAACCATTGTTACGTCGCCCGTGGCATCCATAATGCCAAAGTTGATTGGTAGCCTGTTACGGTTTAAAATGTCCCACGTCGGTAATAAAAGCAACTGATGTGAAGTTTATAGGTTTATGAGCTCTCCCACCCTTCAAGCTAATTTTTGGGGTTGGTTCTCTCATAAAGACCTATAACAATTAGTATCAAAGTCGGTCTTAGAGTGGTGGTCCATGGAGTGGTGACCTGGAAGTGTCAGCCGTGACCAACGTAGTCATTGGTCCTTATGGGGGGACGAATGTTACGATTTAAAATGTCCCACATCAGTAATAAAAACAACTGATATGGAGTTTATAAGCTTATGAACTCTCCCAACCTTCAAGCTAATTTTTGAAGTTGGCTCTCTCATAAAGACCTATAACATAGCCTTTCTAGAATGGAGTAACCGAGTTGTTTTGTAAAAAGCCATCCACAAGTTAAAAGTTTGTGAATTAGGTTAGCTTTAATCTCTGATCTAGTGATTCAATTTGTTTTTCCGTTTGTTAGGCGAAGATCATACTTCACTGTCAATGTCAAGGAAACAAGTAAAGAACAATCTGTCAGGAAGCCAACTCCGTTTTCTCTTGAGATAAGTGATTTTTGACGTTCATTTCAAGACAACATTTTGTTATCTGCCATTTTTAGGTTCTACCGCACTAAGCCACTAACGATCCACGTCTTGGTGTGATTTCAAGTTCGATTTGTGCCACTGGTATGGAGTCTTCAAAAGGAAAAAAGAAATGGCAATCCCAAAGCTTGATTGGCCGATTTAGCAAGATGAGATTTGATTTTTCTTTTGATCTTGCATGCTGTTGAACATATATAACCAACCATGCATGCTGATTTCTTTATAGAATACCTGGGTACATGAAGTGGAACAAATTCAAGAAGGAAACTTTTGTATGCTTTGCCTCTACCACTGCAGCTATTATAGTCTTCACTTAATCTGCAACATTCCACTGCACCTGCTAGTGACCAACCAACCATTACTAGGATGGAAAAACCAGTACGGTTGATGAATCAACCGGGAAAGTGCATGCATAGCTTATGATACGAATCAAATTATAACATAAAAACCGAAAGGAAATCTTGAGTTAAAATTCTCATTGAACAATAGACTGGTTGCATTTTTACACACTCATAGCAAACAATAGATAAGTACAAAGAGATCGATGAGACTGATTTTGCATCTCATGGTTTTATCCTTAGTTTTCACGATAAAATGAACTCATTGAAAAAATTATATGGAAGTGAAACAAAAAAAATAAAAAATTAAAGCAACTTGGGAGAGCCACCACTCTTAAAGCTGTTGTAGCTTCCGCAAATGCTCTAATAGCGAAGTAGCCTTTCTCTTCGCCCTCTCAGTGCCACTCTTAGCAAGCTCTGTCAAAGGTATTACCGCACCAAGCCTACTTATACAAGAAAGATTCTCAGGATCTCTCTTGCACAAGGAAAGTAAAATGGCCCCTGCATTCTCCTTGCTGCGGGGTTGACCTGTTCTTAATAAATCTATCAAAACAGGAATGGTGCTAGCCTTTACAATGGCAGCCTTTGCTTCTTGGTTGCTAGCTAAAACTGAAAAAATAGTCAGAGCTTCATCAACCATACCATTTGCAGAGTTTGTAAGCATCTTTAATAATGCTGTTACAATTCCTGACCTCACAGCCCTGCCCTTGTTCCCCTGATAAATGCACAAATTGAACAAGGCTGTGGCTGCATCTTTCTTCCCTCTAGTACTTCCATTTTGAAGCAATTCTACCAGAGCAGGTATTGCCCCCGAAGCACCAATGATTATTTTGTTCTCATCAGCAAGGGATAAGCTAAAAAGAGTTGCGGCTGCATTTTCTTTCGCTTCCACACTTCCAGCTCTTAGAACTTGGACAATAGAAGGAATAGCACCAGCAAGCATTATTAGTCCCTTGTTATTTTCATAGATTGATAGGTTAAGAATGGACGTGACAGCATTTTCTTGTATTGAAACATCTTCTGCAGTCAATAGGTTGATTAGAACAGGAATGGCTCCTGCTTCTGCTATAAGTATCCTGTTATCAGTACTTCTTTTGGATAGTGACCTGATTTCTGACACAGCAGCTCTACGCTCCTCAATTGACCTACTTGAGAGCTTGCGAACAAGTGCCTGAATGGCTACCATGTCACCACTAACATCACGGAAAGATCCATCACTCTTTTTCAATCTTCCATTTGCTAACCCAGTTGGCTGCTGAATCTTGTGCTTCTCACACCACTGTGATATTAAACTTCTCAATACATAATTGGGGGTCAAAGTCAAATGTTCAAGCTTCTGTTGAGTTTTTGGACATGTTGTGTTGCCAGAATCTATCCATCTCTGTATGTACGACCTTTCGTATGTCTGCAAAATTTCAAATTAAATCAGAAAGGTAAAAGAATTCCGAAGGTGGATGATTTCGACGCTTCCAAGCACATATTGAGTGGGGGAAAAAAAACAGTTTAACACACTGGTCTGTTCAGAAATGTTTTACCTGTCCTGTTGCAACTATAACAGGATCCCTCATCAGTTCCAAAGATATTGGGCAGAGAAAATCATCAGGAATTGCAACTGCATCAGACTTTTTCAAGTCTTCTAAACTAGTTTTAGCTGGATTATCTTTCCTGCTGTCATCAACTTCATTTGAGTTGCTAATTGCCTGATCTACAATGCAGCTTTTTGAGCTGTTACTTCCTGAAACAGTTTCTAGGCTTTCCGTAACTTCCTTGACACTACCACTGCCACTATTCTCAATATGCCAGCTTCTAGTTAACCTGTTCCCCTTTGATACCTGATTGATATCATTGTCCGTGGACTGAGTTAAGGTAGCCAAATTCATTCTTGAATTAATTGAGTCATGTCTTTCTATAGCTCTTTGCAACTGTGCTCTTACCAATACAACCTAGGAGGTGAAAAATTGTTAAGGTTGCAATCCACTGAATGCAAACAGATAAAAGTTGTCACAAAAAAGTTACATCTGAACCCGTACCTGCTCTTGTACTTCCTCTGAGATATCAAACTGATCATACGGTATCTTAGCCAAAGCATTGTGCAATTTCAATGTCACACTCTGAAATTGGGAAGCAATTTCCTTCCCTTCATCCTTAAACCAAGAAATAGCAAACTCAGCAAGGTAGCAACTGAATTTTCCAGAGAGGACGCAGCAGCTATTATGGAGTTTCATTTAAAAACAGTTTTTATACATAGAAAACCAAAAATAAAAAAGGAAGTCCTTTCTGAAGGATATGCATCCATTCTAGAGTATAACTTTCAATAGGTCCAATCCTTACTTGGAACCAAAATAACAGATTTAAATTATCCCCTTCACAATTCTGGTTTTGTTACAGTTAAAATCTTTACTATCTAACCACTGCAAGTAGGTATTTAGAAAATTCAAATCGTAAGAATGATAATTCAGTAAACAATAATCCAACAGTCAATTGACTGTGATGTAGTCTTCGTGGAATCTTACTCCCACTTCTAGTTCTAAACTCCCTCATTTAAAGAACATGAATTTAAGATTCCCAAATGAAACAATCTTTTAGGAAGTTACAAACTGAAGCACTCTTCAACAACCCATATCAGTGAATCAAACAAAAATGAAGTACTACAAGCTAGGTTATCTTCAGCGGAAGAACAATAACTAGAAACTAGAAACCAAAATAACCATACCCCAGAATGTCTACCCCCAAAAGGAACAACAATAGCAGAGAGAGAGAGAGAGAGAGTTAAGCTTACAGAACTATTAGCGGGCTCAAAACTGGAAGCAACGAAACTCAGAAGTTTTGCATTTTGAAGGGAAACAAGTAGATCAGAGCACCAACTACCAGCGGAAGAAGGAGAACAAGAAGTGGAAGCATCCAACGGCGTAGATTCACCCTTGAAATCCCTTATCTCTTCAAGGAAATGAGTCAACAAAGAAACCCGACGAACCAGATCGGTGTACTCCTTTCTGAACACCGACCCACCATCATTTCCGACGGACATTCCGGCAATCTCCCGGACGAGGTCGAGGAGGAGCACCACAGAGGCACTGCCGGCCATTGCCCTGTGGACGACGGCCGACGATAGACGTCAAGTATGAATCCTTACCTCTCTCTCCGCGTCTCTGTCTCTCTCTCTCACATAAAGCTCCAATCTTTCTGTGAGGAGGTTTATTATAATAATACTCTTATTAATGTGTAGCCTCTCTCTTATTTGGTTCAAAACTATAAGCCGGAGGGTGACATGTTCAAGCCTTGCTTAGAGAGAGAGAGAGAGACATCGGATTTTCATACAACATTTTCTTTTTAATTTTTCGCGGTCTTATCTTATTGGTTCAGAAGGAGAAGAGAAATAGAAATGGAAAGAAAAATTGGAAATGGAGAGAGAGGGAGGAGATAGCGAGATTCGTGGCACGAAGTTGTGTTATGTTGTGTGTGTGAGAGAGAGAGAGAGTACAGCTGGATTTGGAATATAGGGATTTGTCCGTCAACTACAACTGGTTGTCCACTACTACTAGACAGTATTAACAACTTTCCACCGATACAATTTATTTTATACCCCAGGATTAAATTTGATAACAAGAGAAGATTGACTGTATTGTGATGCAAGGCTGGAAAGGAGAAGCCATCATCACCACTACATTGTTTGTTTTTGATTTTGGTTAAGCGATAAATATAAAAAGACTTGAAAACACGCAGCTGCACATGCAAATGCAACTGAGGGACCTTTGCCTTTCTTTTTCCTTAAAAACGGTATCCAGTTTGTTAACGGTAGTATGTTCTTCTTTTTCTCCGTGCATTCTATTCTAATACTGGTTTTGCCTGATTTTGGTGAGGCAGGACGCTACTGTTTGGATTCATGAGATTGGTTGTCTTTAGCAAGAGAATACCTGCAAAACAGCACAAGACACGCCGGAGGTTGATAGCCGGCAGGCC
>JANPWT010000245.1:11576534-11589414 GCA_024678245.1 Erythroxylum densum
GCGATGGCTCACAGGTCGGTCAGCTGGGACGGATTTTGAGGATGACTTAGGATAGACGTTTGTATCAGTTTCCTTTTTGAGTTTTGTTTAGGGGACTGATAGACTTGTCTATTCTGCTTTTGGATGACTGTATCAGATTGATTTTAATGGTTTTAAATTTAGTGATTTCTGTTATATTATGATTTATTATTGCGATGCCATGTGGATTAGCGAAATTTTCTGGTAGTGAACCTTTAGCGTGGGATACGTGTCGGAGCGACCTTCGGGCGTCCCTATGTGTACCCTACGGTGAGAGGGCGCTACATAATCTCTAATCCCAAGTCTAAAGATTATTTAATCTATATTGTCACCATAACAAATGGGAGGAAATTATAGAATAGATGAGAAAAACCTCATCATTTGAGCTTTGCTGACTATACAATAGAATAGTTTTTACTTGTTTGTTATATGCAATATAGTGAAAAAGAAATGCAAGACTTTTAAAGATATAGCAAACAAAACATTCAGGTTTTGACTTTAAGCACTATCAGATGGATAAGATTACCCTTATATTCATGCTTGTATTGAAATAAAAAAAACATATGAACTTACCTCAAGGTCATTAACTATAATTTAAACTTGATAGCAGTTCAAAGTTCTCAACAAAGGAGATTAAGCTCATGACTTGAACAAAGTTTGACTAGTAACTTAACCTAATTATTCTTTCAATAAAAGCTTAACCTAATTACTATTTTGATTATATTCAGAAGGTTATCACTCAATACCATTCTCAATTGGAGTCTTTCGACGTCAAAGCCATTTGAGCACTAATTCCCTCCTTGCTGCTTCATGGAGGTTGCCAGTTGAATTTAGGAAAACTGAGGATAATGGAACATGACATCATATATCACAACCTTAATGGTGGTGTTGCTATAGATCAACAGTTGTAAGTCTTCAAACTCTTTGTAATCCAACTTATTATTTCTTTTATCCTAACTTTTCTATGCTAAAGGTTATTCTTCTGATTAGTTGTTTGAAGGAGATTTAGGAGACTTATTGAAAAAATAGAAGAAAGAAAGCAATTGAAGTGCAATTGTATTGTATATTGCTTGTATTGTCATGAGTAACTTTACAGTGTATTTATACAAGTTCGTGATATCTAAAAAGATAATGAAAATCAATTGAGATACACAAGATAGAATCAAATACATTTAAAAGGAAATCAAATATGTGCTGGTGGGATTGCATAAAGGTTTGCATATATCTGCATATATTTATCAGCCTCCTTAAGTTCACAGTGGGTAGCCATAGTGAGCTTGCCACAAAATTTTTGAAAAGCGGATGAAGGTAGAACCTTAGTCATGATGTCAGTAATTTGATGACTTGAAGGAAGATGTTGAATTGATAATGCTTTGTTGGTAACCAAATCTCTGACGAAGTGAATATCAATTTCAATATGCTTTGTACAAGTATTAGTGATGGGATTGGTAGCAAGAAATGTGGCGCCAAGATTGTCACACAAAAGGGTCGGTGGGAGGTGAGAGAAGCCAATTTCCCCAAGAAGAGATTTAAGCCAACAAACTTCAGCAGCAGCAAGAGCAATACTTCGATACTTGGCTTCAGTGTTGGATCTAACAATAGTGGGTTGTTTTTTGGCACTCCAGGAGATGAGATTTGGACCTAAGAAGATACAATAACCAAATGTAAATCGACAATCATCAGGATACCTTGCCCAATCAACATCACAATATGCATTAATAGAGAAAGAAGTTGTGTGGGTTAAGTGGATACCAGAAGAGGATGTGGAATGAAGGTATCGAAGTATCCTTTTAACAGCAATCCAGTGAATGTCAGTGGGACAATGGAAAAACTGAGAAACTTTATTAACTACAAGTTGAATGTCAGGACGAGTAAGACAAAGGTATTGGAGGGCACCAACAATGTTTCTATATTCAGAAGGATCAGAGAGGGGTGTGCCATGATTTTTGGATAGAGGAAGAGTAGGAGTAATGGGTGTGATGGCTGGTTTGGACTGAGCTAGTCCTATGCGGAGAAGAAGATCTTTAGTATACTTAGATTGGGTAAGGAGAAGGCTTGTAGATGTGGTTGTTACTTTTATGCTAAGAAAGTAAGGAAGAGGAACGAGGTCTTTGATAGAGAATGCAGAGTTAAAATCAATAATGAGATTTGTGAGGAAAGATGGTGAGGAGCTAGTGATTAAGATGTCATCAACATAAACTAGGAGGAAAGTGGTATGGAAGGAGGCGGAGTGAACAAATAAGTATGTATCAGATTTGGTGGAAGTGAAATTGAGTTCAAGTAATTTTTGACTTAAGCGATGAAACTAGGTTCGTGGAGCTTGTTTCAAACCATAAAGGGCTTTGTAAAGATGGCATACATGAGAAGGTCGATGGGGGTCAATAAAGTCAAGGGGTTGGGCCATAAAAACTAGTTTGTGAATATTAACAAAGGCATTGTGAATATCAAGTTGATGAATAGGTCAATTTTTGGATAGGGCAATGGTAAAGATGAGGCGAATGGTTACGGGTTTGATAATAGGACTAAAAGTGTCAATGTAGTCAAGACTAGGAGTTTGGTGATATCCTTTGGCAACAAGATGAGCTTTGTATTGATCTAGGGTACCATCAAAATTTCGTTTTATTCGAAAAAACCATTTACATCCAACAATTTTGGCATAGGAGGTGGAGAAACAAGTGTCCAGGTATGATTGTGATGTAGAACATTAAACTCATCAAGCATGTTGGAAATTTGTTTGCTTGAGTGAAGGAGGTAAGATCTGATTTGTTTAAGATTTGATTAAAAGTGGAATAGGTAACATAGTCAGAAAGGATCCAAGGAACACGAGTGTTATCACGTGTGTGGGTGGTCATATGGTGTTGAGGTGGTGGAGATGGTATATTTGGGGGTGGTGGAGATGATATGGTTGGGGGTGGTGGAGAAGAGGGTGGGACAGGTAGTGGAAGAGAAATGATAGAAGGGGAAGATGTGGAGGATCTGGGTGGGGAGGAAGTAGCAAAAGGAAAATAGTTTCAAGAAAGCGGACATGGCGTGAGATGTGAATTTTAGAGGTGATAGGGTCAAAGCAGCGATAACCTTTGTATTGTAAGGAATACCTAATAAAGACACACTGCGAGGACTATGGAGAGAGTTTGTACGAAGGTGAGACAGATCAGGTGGAGTGAGGAAAAGAGCTAGATGTTGATGCCACAGATTGAGTGAAGTGTGATCAGCTTGGAAAGCAATTAGATTTTGAAAATGAAGTGGTATTTGCATGGGATAAAGATTATTGTGGATAGACCCCACGAATAGTGGTGTCTTAGTGTTGAGATCCTTCATAATGTAACCAAATGGGTTAAATTCAATAAGGCAGGAGTAATCTTTGAAAAATTTAGCTACAGAAAGTAAATTAGCAGTAAGATTGGAAACAATTAAGACATTATTTAGATGAAGAGGACGAGATGTAGTGGATAAGGTGACATTACCAATTGCAGAGATGGGAAGGGTTTGTCCATTATCGACAATCACTTGATGGAGATCACTGTATGGAGTTTCAGAGTCAACAAGGTGGGGATTTGGTGTCATATGGTTGGTGGCGCCAGTGTCAGGAAGCCACGAAAGAGCAGAAGAAAGAAAGCAATTGAAGTGCAATTATATTGTATTGCTTGTATTGTCATGAGTAACTTTACAGTGTATTTATACATGTTTGTGATATCTAAAAAGATAATGAAAATCAATTGAGATACACAAGATAAAATCAAATATATTTAAAAGGAAATCAAATATGTGCTGGTGGGATTGCATAAAGGTTTGAATATATCTGCATATATTTATCACTTATTGATTATGATCTTTAGTTGGCTTTGACCTTTACTTCAACTTAGAATTATATATTAATTTATTTCAATTTTCAAAAGAAAAAGTCATACAACGATTTCTTATTTAATTTTCTGTTTTCATATATCCTTGGCCAAGAGGGCATTGAATGCACATTGAAGATCACCTGGATCATATCATGGTAGGGAGAGTATATAGCGCATTACACGTCCACTCCAGAGTTGTTCAAATGTTAACAACCACGATCATTTACAATTCACCAAGATCAGGCAACTTCTGGACTTGGCAAATTCGGATTTTGTTTTCCGAAACAGGAATGCCTCATGAGATGGCAATTTCTAATTATTACCTGATAAACAGATTAACTATTTGCCTGTGTGAACAAATAAACGAGTAATCTTCGGCTTCCCTGAGACCAACTATACTATAATATGAGTGACTCAATCCTGTAATCTCCTAAATTATCGGAAAGGCTTTATCCTCTAGTCTAACTTGGAAATAACAGGAGGCATATAGTATAATCCGTCAAGTACGGCTTGAATAGCTTCGTTATCAATTCAAAGACAAAAAAGGATAATTTTTTCCGGGTTGGTCGTAGAAGAGGCCGATACATTGTAGTCATCTGGTTAATTAAGCATTTCCAGGCCAACTGGACACGAGTGTAACAATGACAACTTCAACTTACTCGACCAACATATTGGTTTCAAGAGAAATAATGTGCCTTGTCGTAGGAGGCTTGCATCTGCCTATTACAAAAAACTGATGTCAGAGTTCAACGACATTTGTTCTCTTAGGCGTCTATAGCTTTACCTCTTCTCTAATAATGTCTCCGGCACATAGAGTTAAATTCTAGTCAAAGACTGGCAAAAGATTAAAAAAGAGTAGAATAATGTAAGAATTTAGGGGTTGGCCACCAATCTTCTTTTAGTTTGCAAGGAATGAGTGAAAATTCATTGGAACTAGTTTTCTTTTCTTTTTGGTTGAAAATAAGGAATAGTTTTACCAAGATCCGAATTATTATTGTTAGAGAGTCAGAAATAAATTCATATTGTGGGCTTCACACTTTACACTATAGGCCCAATCACCTCTTGTCCTTTACCTACCTTTGTCTTCACCTTCTGTCTTTCCTCTTACCTGTCTTTATACATATCGTGTATATGTCTTTTGTACAGCTAGCAAACCGTTAGTATCAGGACATTTAGCTAGTAGCATAGTACAAACAACCAATAGCAATAGAGTAGCATCTGTATATATTCTACCCGATTGTTTCAATACAAATATGAAAAGAAATATTTCCTTTCATCTTTTGCCTACTTTTCTTCATAGTATCAAAGCTACCCTTTCACCAACCCTAACCTAACATGTCGAATACAGGTGATATCAGTGGCTCCAGTGCCACACACATACCAACAACATCAGAACATGAACCCTATTCTGTCACAAATACTGAAAACCTAGGTGCAGTGCTAGTCACAACACCTTTCAATGGCAACAACTTCATTACTTGGAGTAAATCTATGACCATAGCTTTGTGTGCCAAGGATAAACTTTCCTTCATTGATGGGACCTGCATCATGCCCATAGAATATGTGATTTTATCAGCAAAATGGAGAAGAGTAGATAATATGGTGAAGTCATGGATTCTCAATGCCATGGTCAAAGAACTAAGTGATGCATTCCTATCCTTTCCTATAGCTAGAGAGATTTGGGTGGAACTACAGGAAAGATTTGGAGAAGCTAATGGGTCACTGCTATACCAAATAGAAAGGGAAATAAGTTCCCTAAAACAAGGTACTGTCACTATTTCTGCATACTATACTAAGCTGAAAAAGTTATGGGATGATCTGTTTAGCTTAAACCCTACACCTATGTGCACTTGTGATGCATCCAAACACATCACTGCCAAAAAAAACACTCACCGACTTGTGCAATTTTTAATGGGACTCAATGACGAGTTTGAACATGTAGTGAATCAAATCATGCTAATAGAGCCACTGCCCATTGCAAACAAGGCTTTTTCTGTGCTGCAGACTGTTGAAAGACAAAGGATGGTCAACTCCACTATGGACAGTACCCCTAACATGGCAATGTTAGCCAAACAATCAAGTAACTGGAAGAAAGGAGGAAAAACCAACACCACCAATGCCAACAAAGGACACTATCTCAAGAAAGAGGACAAATACTGTGAGAAATGTAAGAAGAATGGGCATACCTTGGAGACATGTTTCAAAATTCATGGAGTCCCTAACTGGTATAAAGAGCTCAATGCACAAAAGGAAAAAGGAAGGGCAAACTTGGCACAGATAGTGGACAACCCTACAGAAAATACACAAGAACATAATGAGGATAAGCCATGGAGTGGAGGGATCTCTTCAGATTTAGTAAGTTTCATTCAACAGGAAATAAGTAAAGCAATCAAAGGCAAAGCTGCTGGGGAGGTAAAATATTCAGGGTTTCAGGATTATGCAGGTAATGCTACACATTCTGTGAACATGGCTTCTAACTATCCTAACTCTTGGCTTATTGGATCGGGTGCCTCTACACACATGATGAATGATCTGAAACTTTGCACTGGATATATAGCTAATACAAATGCTTATGATCATGTGATTCTCCCTGATGGAACAAAACAAGAAGCTGCCCATATTGGCCATGCAAAAATAGGGGACAAAATTACCCTCAGAGAAATCCTACATATGCCCAATTTCTTCAAAAATTTGCTATCAGTTAATAAACTCACCACACAGAATGAAATTGCTGCCATTTTCCTATCTAACAAGTTGTTTTTGCAGGACCTTCGGACTAATGATGTCATAGCAATCATCAAGGCAGTGAATGGGTTGTATGAGTTAACTACCGAAAACTTCCTACCATCCAATACCCTAAAAGGTCCCTCTTTAGAGTTTTACAATTCTAAAAATGTTTCTCTCAATGTTACAGTAGCTTTTGATTTATGGCATTCTAGGCTAGGGCATGTATCCAAAGAAAAATTACAGCACATCAATGAAATCAAAGTTTCTGTTCCTCATAAATAAGAATGTCAAGTTTGTTCCTTAGCCAAACAACATAGAAAACCCTTTCCCAAGCATGAGATACACACAAACAAACCTTTTGAAATCATTCATATGGATTTATGGGGACCCTACAGTGTTCCTACAATGAATGGTTCACACTATTTCCTCACAATTGTGGATGACTTCTCTAGAACTACTTGGACTTTCATACTTAAACACAAACACCAAACCTAACAAACCATACTACAGTTCCTTAAAAACATTGAGAGACAATTTAGCACCCAAATAATGAAGATACAGACCGATAATGGGAGGGAATTCATTAACCAAGAATGCATCAACATATTTAAAGCAATGGGAATCCTACATCAAAAGAGCAGCCCATACACACCACAATAGAATGGGGTAGTGGAAATTAAGCATAAACATCTCCTCCAAATTACTCAAGCCCTATTCTTCAAAGCTAAATTACCTAAGGGGTATTGGGGAGAAGCATTGCTTACAGCTACATACCTTATCAACCGAATCCCAACCAAAGTCCTGGGGTGGCTGAGTCCTTTTGAAAAGCTGCATAATAGAAAACCCAATTATGAGCATCTAAAAACATTTGGCTGTCTATGCTTTGCCCTAGACGAAACACCAAACAAAACCAAGTTGGATCCTAGGTCAAAAAGATGCATTTTTCTTGGGTACATGCTAGACTATAAGACTTATAGAGTTATGGACTTAGACACTAAAGCAGTGTTTGTGTCAAGAGATGTGAAGTTTTATGAAAACAATTTCCCTTATGCATACCAAAACCTAACCACTACATAAGCAACCGACCCTCTATTCTTAAGCATCATAACCAATGAAGAGGCTGACTAGCCCACACAAACACCAATTACAACTGCCACACCACAAACTTAACTCACTTCCTAGCCATCTGACCTTTCCCCACCCGACAATCCACAAGACCAAAGCACCGTACTAAATGCACCTACACAAAGGAGAAGCAGTAGAACCCCCATACCTCCCAAATACCTGCAAGACTATGTCCTTCAATCCACAGCACAACAATCCACTCACTCTCTTGCTGATTGTAATGTTGCATTGCAAGTCTGTTGTCCTGCGGGAACAAATGAAGAGGGTTTAAAGCTACTCAACATTAAGCACAACAACAATTACAGCACCTTTATAGGTAATGTTTCTAAAACCTTTGAGCCATTATCTTATGAGACTGCTAGCAAGATGAAAGGTGGGTACACTCTATGAATGAACAATTGTCTACATTAGAGAAAAATGGGACTTGGAGACTCACTTAATTACCTAAAGGGAAGAAGGCCATAGCCTCAAAATGGGTATACAAAGTGAAGAGTAATTCGGATGGAGCAGTGGCAAAATTAAAGTCTAGACTTGTAGCCAAGGGCTTTTGTCAAAGAGAGGGAGCTGACTATTAGGAGGTGTTTTCTCCAGTAGCAAAGATGGTAACAATTAGAGTATACCTAGCTATTGCTGCCTCCAAACAGTGGCCCATACATCAATGTGACATTAATGATGCATTCCTTCATGGTCACCTAGAGGAGGAGTTATACATGCTACCACTGTAAGGCTACACTAGAGCTAAGGAAGGACAGGTATGTAGACTCATTAAATTAATTTATGGTTTAAAACAGGCTGGGAGACAGTGGCACAAAGAGTTGTCCTCAAAACTATCTTCAATGCAATTCATTAAATCAGAAGCAGACCATTGTTTATACACTAGAGGCACAAGAAATGATTTTATGGCAATAGTCATATATGTGGATGTTATTCTGATAATAGGGGCAAATGAAGAACATATTGTCTCAGTTAAGAAAACATTAAACTTAGAATTTACCATCAAGGATCTTGGATATGCGAAAATTTTTCTAGGAATTGAAATAGCTAGATTAGAAGATGCAATGATACTTACCCAAGGGAAATACATTCGAGACCTCCTCCAAGAGACTAGGTTAATCGATTGTTCACCTCGCGCAACACCCATAGTTCCTGGGACAAAGTTAACCATCGACATGGTTGAACAACTTGACAAACCAGAAGAGTACAGAAGATTAGTAGGAAAGTTACAATACTTAGGGTTTACAAGACCCGACATCACATATGTTACTCATCAATTCAGTCAGTTCACCCTCGACTACCACACTGGGAAACCGCTAAGAGAGTACTAAAATACCTCAATGGAACTCAAAAACTGGGGATTTTTTACGTAACAAAAGAAAGCCCTAACCTTGTAGCCTTCTCTGACTCGGACTGGGGAAGTTGTGTCTTCTCCCGACGCTCCTTAACTGGGTTTTGTGTTTTCCTCAAAGAGTCACCGATCTCCTGGAAAACAAAGAAACAAAAAACGGTGAGTCACTCTTCTGTTGAATCGGAGTACAGAAGCCTAGCCTTGACTACTTGCAAACTAAAGTGGATCACCCAAATCTTACATACTTTTCAGATTCAGATTTTGAAACCCATACCTTTGAATTGTGACAACCAGGCGGCGATTTACATCTCCAGAAATCGAGTCTTCCATGAGAGAACGAAGCACCTCGAGATCGACCTCCATTTGGTTCGTGATTGCATCAAACTAGGGTTTTTGGAGCTCAGACACGTGAATACAACTTAACAACTCGCAGATCTGTTTACAAAGCCTTTGACCACGCGAACCTTCTCAACTCTACTTTGCAAGCTCAGAGTTGTCGGCTTTCAACCACAACTTCGGCTTGATCGGGCCATGTTAGAGAGTCAGAAATAAATTCATATTGTGGGCTTCACACTTTACACTATAGGCCCAATCACCTTTTGTCCTTTACCTACCTTTGTCTTCACCTTCTGTCTTTCCTCTTACCTATCTTTGTACATATCGTGTATATGCCTTTTGTATAGCTAGTAAACCGTTAGTATCAGGACATTTAGCCAGTAGCATAGTACAAGAAACCAATAGCAATAGAGTAGCATCTGTATATATTCTACCCGATTGTTTCAATACAAATATGAAAAGAAATATTTCCTTTCATCCTTTATCTACTTTTCTTTAATTATCTTTTAATATGTAAAGTTATTAATATTTTTAAATTTTATTACTCCATGTATGTATCATAAGATAGGATCCGATCCCATGAGCATGTGGAATAATTACAAATTTTTTTCTATAATTTCTCAAAAGTCAAGATCACTCTAAATTCTACACCAATCCATAAAGTATTAGACTTCCATAGAAGTTAGACTAAGCAATAAAGTACCTTATATTTTTCCTCTGCCTCAGGTTGTCTCGCAATACCTTTTATAGCTTAGCCTGTAGCATTACTGGAACCAACCCTAACTCCAATGGAATTAAGCATAACAGTTAAACTAGCAACAATAACGGAAGTAGCAAAAATCAGTTCGTACCTTATTCTAATGCTCGATACTTTTCTTGTTTCCCTCAAGCTATTTCTAAAATCTGTTCATTTTAACTACTGTAGTTGCATAAGTATCTGATATCTAACATTATTTACAGAACGTGATGATGGAACTTTACAACTGTTATAGAAAAAATTAAACAAAAAGTACTAGCTCTCTTAGAGCCTAAGTCTATTTATAATAGGACTTTGAACTTGTAGTTATTTAATTGAAATAAAATTCTAATTTCAATTTCAATTTAATAAAATTACAATTAATTCTAACTAAATGCTAATTGGGCCCAAATAAGATTAAAATATCCGATATTGGTCCTTATTTATTGAATAACTCATATTTAATCATAAAGTTTCTCAAACGTTACAATTAAATCCAATTTGATTAAAATACATTTTCTATCTTCAACCCATTCTTATATGTGACCCATTAGGTTCCTAAATATATTAGGAATAGATATAAGTAAAAACTCTAAATTATAATAAGATCAGATAAATTACTCCTTTAATTTATTATTATTCTTTAATGAAATAGGTATATACATAGATCAAGATTGACATCTAACAACGCATCATGACCACTTAAATAATTAAGAATGTCAAAGTCATTTTTACTGATATTTGCATAATTATTTTTGTATAATTCAATATTTTGTTCATATAATTTTTCAATTAGACATACAATATAGAAATAATGTACACTATATTTAAGTATAATCATGTTAGTTATTTACTATTAATAATTGATTTAATTGCCTAATCGTTATAATATTCTATAGTACAATACTATTTTAAATAATGCTAAGAACTATATCAAGTTCAGTAAAGAATTTATTGATCTAATTAATCATTTTCACTAAATGAAAAATGTATTATGACCTGATTAGTAATTAATGCTACACTGGAACATTTCGAATCTCAAAATAATATTATTCTAAGTAAAATAAACCTTAAAGAATATTTACTTCTAAATTTAATACACTTATAACTTTAAACTTAAGTATCAACTCTTATATATAATAATAGATATCTTTAATATTTCATAGTGTGAGATACCTTAAACATTAAAACTTTCAATACATTATCTATGTAATTGGACTAGAATAGGTAAATAACTTCCACATCTATCTTTACAACTTTAATACACATAACTAAGTTGGTAACTTTTCATATCTAATGAAAGTTATTCTTGGACAATCATAAATTCAGTAGTTAGAAATATTGATTATTATTCTCTGTAAGTAATATGTCTCTACATACTCCCACTGAAGAGAACAATTATACTCCCACTAGCCTTCTTATAAATATGATAAAATAACAATGATCTCTAAAACAAACTCTTAGGATTCATCATAAAAATGAATCTTTTAATGTCTCAAAGCCTTTCAACTATACATCAAATGTATCAATAAAGGTACCAGTTCCAATGGGATATATTGTCATGATCTTTGAACATTTTAAGGTTCATCTTACTCCCACTACTTATGTTGAGAACCATTCTCCTATATGTATACATTATAACAAATAATTTTTTTAATGGGTCTGTAAGATTATATCCAACCTTTTGGATATCTTATAACATTTTATTATCCAATTTAGTTTTAAACTTATTAGATAATATATTCTTCAACAAAAAATCACATCCTAAAATCTTTAACTTTGACTCTTTTAAAGTCTTACTATTTCACATTTAATATAAAATTTTTCTAATCGACTTGATTGAAACTAATGAAAACAATTATCATATCATGCTATGGAAAATGCCCTCAATTATAGTCTATGTTTATGTTTTTATTAGGCTAAATTGAGAAAAGTAATTCCATCAAGGTACTATACCTTTCCACTTTACTTATGTAACCTTTTGCTTCATGTTATCTCGTTGTTGACATACATATGACGTGCTATCATTAAAGTTTATAAGACATTTGTCAATTAAAAATGTCATTGCATTTTTTCATATATATGATATTAACATATCTCTAAAGCTTTTCTTTGAATCCTCAATAAGGACTATAGCAGAATTAAGTAATGGATATAGATTTTTTTCCCTAACCTTGAGTAATCTTTTTAAATATAACATATATCCAAGAAATTTGATTCCATAATTTAGCATCAAATGTACTAAAAAAGGTAAATTTCACTCATAATAAAATATAAATGTAAGAAAGGCAAGTAATTGATTTAAATGTAAGAAAGGCAACTAATTGAATTGGTAGACTTATATTCATATAGAATGTTGATGTTTGAGTAAAGATTATGCATTATGTTGATAGTTTATTTATAAATATTCAATATAATGGGACCTAGTAGAAACAAAGGAAAGAGGGTGACAACTACTGAAGATGTCCCCCCCCCCAAATCAATCCGACCCTATCGATCAGCAACCACCAATTTCATCCACTAATGAAGATAGTCAGCAATAACCTATATCTACCTTGACTAGTGCTGAGGGATCTTAAGGTCTGTTATTGTTAACCACCTATATTTACAGTTATGCTCAAATATATATTAACATGTTTAATATGCTTTTTCTTATCATTATTCTTTTGTTGTCAGGTTCCAATACTGGCATAAAAAAAAAGAGGAAAAGGTATCACTAAAGGATCTGAGTTGCAACGCATGAATGTTGCA